>OX638128.1:6029200-6279200 GCA_951804975.1 Anthophora plumipes
AAAGAAAGAAAGAAAAAAAAAGCCAAACACGTTTGCTACTTTTTAAGAGGGGACGTGTACCCGCGTGTCGCGTACCGTTTCGATCGTCCGTTCTCGTTCGTTCGTTCTTCCGTTTTCTCGACTTCGTTTCTTTCCTCCTAAAGTAATTAACGGTGTAAGTGTGTCAAGATCATCCAACGCTCAGATCATCGTCATTCGTCATAAACGAACAAGGAACGTTACCATCGGCGACGTTAATCGCTGTCTTATTAACCTTCGATCGGTCGGATAACGATGTAAAATTCACGTTACGCGATATTCAAATACTGAACGATCATAGTGATAGAATTTCGACGTGTTGCAAATCGATACAATTTCTTTTTTCTTTTTTCTTACTTCGAGAGTCTGCTGTTGTCCTCTGAGATTCCAATAGGATCGAGAACAACAGTTAACTGGAGCCTCCTTCACACAGGACACAATGTACCGTCCACCATTTTACCATTACGATCTCCAGAACCTCATTTAATCACAATTCTAATGAAACTTCTTAAGAGAAAAAGATATTTGATCTGAATGGAAGTTCCATTTAAAATAATTGTATAAAGAGTACCAACAAACTTTGTCGAATTATTTCTTTTTGTTTTCCTTTCCTCTTCTTTTGAATGTATGATAAAACTGTGGAAATAAAGGAGGAATGTTATTTTGCCGATCAAATGTCACGGATCGTCGATGTGTAACGTTCATCGATCTCGTTCCATTATCATACAAGCATAATTCAAAATGGCCCCATTTTACCAGCAGAAAGAGGAAAATTAAACTGTGTGACGCTTTGCTGATATGCACCGTTCCCGACGATGAACGTCCGTGCAACGGTGCACGATGGGTAATTACCATTTTTTCTACGCTTTTGGTAACACTGAGAAATCTACCGGCGAGGAGGAGATTTCGTTTCACTGAAAAACACCACGTACACTATTCAGAAATTAAGGTTAAAGAAAAAAAAAAAGAAGAAGAATCCTTATAAACGGCTCTATTCACATTAATTATTCAGTCGCTCGAATTCGTCTAATCAATTTTAATCATACAATTATGATGAAATTGCTATCATGTGATGCAATCATGTTACAAGTTGGCCGCACAGCTAACATTACACTCTATGTAATTTAAACTTGGTTACGTGGTTAACAAAATAATCATTAGCATTATTATTCAGTTATATTCTGTAGGATACTCTCCAAATTATAACTGTCCCTCGTTATTATTCACTTATAAACCGCGTGATTTACGATCTGTTGATGTAGGATATATAACACAATCACCATTCTTACTATTATTTAATCATGCCTTGTGTAATTCAATTATATGATATCGAGACAAAGTAAAGTAGAACGATGACTTTATAACATTGACATAGTCTTCCAGTTAAAGTATTAACTATTAGGAAATTGAAAGATTTCCTTACTTTTCCATATTACCGCTGATTCGATGGTTGGAATATAACAGCATATTAAATACCGGAAAAAGTTCCTGTCAATTTTAAGTTAATTTTTAAACATTCAAAACTTTCTTGGAAAATAATTTTATTTGTGTGACAAATAGTCACAATTTATATCTACAACTACATATTTTCTAGCGTTAGAACGATCACGATCATTAGAACAAGAAGTAAAACTGTCGGTAATTTATTCGATAATTTAAGATATCCGCGCTAGAATTACATAAACACATTGCTTAGTTTAACATGTTAACTACTACGCCGGTTCATGAAGATTGGCTTTTGCTTTGAGATTACAGTGAACATAAGAATAGTTAACTTCATTTATTACGGTAATTCTAACCTGTCTACAAGCATCGTTGTACTTTCATCGTAAAAAGTTATGAAACGGAATCGATTGGAATTTAAATACGATTCCATTATCACAGTACTGTAAAATGATTGTCCAAGAAAATTGTATAAATTTTCATCGTCGTTAGTCGATGATATATCATCTTTTTCCTTTTCGTGGTCATAGTACGATTACAATTCGAGATATTTACGTTCGACCATGTTATTTGATCTAGCGTCACGTGATCGTCGGGAGCCATTACATAACGTTTAATTACAGCATAGATAAGTCGGTAACCCAAATCAAGCTGTACCGTGCCGGTAACCGCAAGTGACTAAATCGCCAATGTAAATCGAGCCATAGAGTTTCACGAATAGACGACTACACATAGAAAATGGTCGCTGTTTAAGTGTGCGTGTTAAAGGTGACCATACATCGTGAAAGTGAATTTAACCGAAGATTCCTAACAAAATCTATGCTACTTTGAATACAAAAAAAAAGGAAAAATGAAAAATATCGTCCCTTTTCAAAAAATAGATAATGTCAGAGATGAATAAACGCTGATTTGATTCGTACATAGATTCTAAGTGTACGTGGAATTTTTTTGTAAAGATATACGTATACATATAGGTGTAACATAAAATTAACAAAAGTCTGTTATTGTGCGTAACACACTGCCATTGAACACGTAAATTCACAGAATGTGACGAGATGAATTTCTCCGGTCGGTTCGGACAAAAGAGACTGTAATTCCTGCGTGATTTGATTCTTTGAAGCACTATTCCTATCACATTTGATCATTCCTAAATTTTTTATATTTTTCGAATTGAAGTTTTAATCTACAATAGTTATCGAAGTAATAATAGTTAAACAAGAAGAATGATTTTTTTTTCTCTCGAAATTCAGTATTAAAAAAAGTATTATATGCCGATACTATCGTATAACTATCAGAAAATGTAAGAAAAATCTTTGTAAGTTATCAGACATCGTTAATTCTGCAATTGTGTTGACCTCGCCGAAACTATGAATATTCGAACGTAGGTTTTTAATATATAACTGTCTAATGTTTCTTGAATGCAACTGGTTAAACATATTGTCTTCAATCCCGCCGTTGTTAAAGTTTGCAAAGTTCCTCGTAATCAATGTTGAATACGAAATTTACACAGACCGTGCCACTTCACTTCACGCAACAACGTTGGAACATTCAAATAATATGCTTCAAAGAATTAATCACCAAACCGATTTTAACGCTTTCACTGTTATCGAATAATCAAATTCTTCTTAACGAAACCAACTGAAACTTTTATTTGTACCACTATCGATACGATAAACGAAATGAAAATACTGCGAAACTTTTTCAAAACCTTCGAAGCGGAATAATGTAGCGCCACTCGACGAAAGATGGCAGTGAACGCGTTAAAGGAAGTTCGCATGGTCGATTGACTTGTAACCTCGTTTTAATGGAACGACCACGTGAAGACCGAGCTTAAAGGGGGAAAAAATAGTACGTGTTAATATGAAAAGGAGAAAAATCAAAGTTTTTGTACATACGATTAAGTGATTCTAATAATAAGATAAATCAAAGGACATGTTTAGGAATATTCTCGCCAGGCTGTTCGCGACGATCGAACAAAATTTAATTGATCGTTCTGCAACATTATCGTGGATGGAATGTAATAAAAAATGAAAAGAAAAAAAAGAAACCAAGAAACAAAAGTTCGTTATGCCGTATAAAGTAGTTTTTTTTAAGATCACTTGCGAAATTTCGTGAAGGAGTTACGTAATCATTAAGTACGGACAATCCGAATATACTAAAGACTAAAGAGGGAGCGAGTAATAGTAGTTAATTAAGAACAAGCCATGATCGGTAAGAAAAAGTATAGATGGTGAGAGAGAGAGAGAGAGAGAGAGAGAGAGAGAGAGAGAAAGGGAGAGAGAGAGAGAGAGAGTCACTGAACCGGTTAAACAGATGTTTAAGAAAACTTAAATAACATATATTAAATACACATATTATGAATTGTAATGAATTTATTATGGCGAATATTATTATATTTATGTGACTTTTAGCTGGCCTCGCGTTCCACCGAAAAGATACTTCAAATAGATCTTTCGGCCGAAGGCAAGGCTACCTGTTACGTTTAAACGTTTCTGTTATCAAATTGTAAATATATAACAAAATACATGGTGATATTAATTGTACGTGTTAAATATCTTTCCCAACAGTTATATATTATATGTTCTAACATTTTAAACTCTTTGTAAATATGTAAATATAGTAATATTTAAGTCATAGACAAGATGCACGATAAACCAATCATCTTATAGAACTTTGTGTTTCACGTTCTGAAATTTTGTTACACCCTCTACAATTTAGAGCGGTGAGTTTAGGAACTATATTCAATCCAATCATCATGGATGGTAAAGTCGGCAGTCATAAAAGATTCTCTCTTATCTTAACCCATTCGAGACGAATTATTATTTCGAAAACGATCTCCAGGAACGGAAAGTTTGTTTTTCTATATTACACAGTTTAAACAGAAGAAATGTTTAGCAGATGAGAAATTAAAATTGCAAACACTTTTCATATAAATAACATGGTAGCACACCATTTGTGATGCATAGTAAAAAGAAAAGATATAATTAAAGTGGAAGAACATTTATTTCAAAAATAACAAAGAAAAATGCAAGTATCGAGAGTGTAACTACCGAGGTTCTACTCAAGTTCAAGATCATTATACACACGGTGTATAATTTGTCTCGAATGGGTTAAATCAGCATATAAAAATACATATATTATATTGCATGATTAGAACTATTCGCAATCTTTTGACAATAGTGAAACCACAGACAATATACAGAGTAGACAACTTGTCCAATATATTTTTTTGTCACACGCTCTAGAATCTCCTTATCATTTTTATGTCACATCCTACTATATCGATTGAGACTTGTATTACATTACTGCATCATTGGTGGTAGGAATCAAAATCAAGAACACGAAATTATTTAAAACTATTAAACTACGAACAAAATCTGCTTACAAATGTTTCTAAAGTATCGAAAGGTATCTTACTTGGTTATTATGAAAACAATTAACTAATCAATAAGATTATGATTAATCTTTAATGATTAGATTGGATATAATTCTATTCTTGGATATAATAAACGAAAACCTCTGATCTTTTTACACAGTCTATATTTTAAAACATGAGACATAAAATCTTACAAGGTGATTGGTTTACATTGGACCTCGTCTGTGGTGACACAATAAACCAGAACTGAGAAATAAATTCAGAACAATATTTTAACTGCTCGTAGTTTAACCCATTTAAGACAGATTACATACCGTGTATGCGATGATTTTAAACTTTAGTTATCGGTTAGTAATTAAAAAGTAGCCATAAAATTTGTACTGATTTCAAGTTAGACCCTAAAATGTGTAATCCATAGCCAACATTGTCAGTAATTTAGATAATGAGCAATGATAATGCACACGAAGATTTTACGCTTCAAAGAAACAGAAAAAAGAGTCGATAATCTTTAGGAGAATGTTTCAAGGATTATCACAATCAAAAAAGAAATTTCTTTGGAAGAAAATTTTATAAGGACTTCGTTACTTCTGTAATATTTTCAAAAAATTTATTCATGGGTTACCTTCTAATTTTTATTACTGAACCTAAAATAATGATTTCATGTTTGTTTACTATTTTTGAAATAAATTTTCTTCCACTTTAATCGTATTTTCTCTTTTTATTATACATTACACACATGATATAATAAAAATATTCTGAAGAGCCAATTACCCAGACGATGTGCCACCTTCTTATTTGGACGAAAATGTTTGCAATTTTTCCCGTTAAAAATGTTTAACGTAAACGAAAAGAATTGTTTTACTTCTGAAGATCGTCTTCAAAATAATTCTTCGTCTCGAATGGGTTAAAGTAACTTTATTTTGTTCATATGTGATATCTTCGTTCAAATATATTTTCCTTACAAACTTTATATCATTATCATTCATTAATTACCATTTACTGTTGTATCTGTCGAATTCGTCGGTAAGCCAGAACACACGTAGCTTTATGGCTACAATTTTATTATTCCGTGAAATATCTCTACAGATTTTCATTATACAAAAAAATTCTAAAAAATATATAATAATTTGAGAAGAGAAAGAAAAATATCAATTTAAATGAAAAATTCGCATAGCAATTGTGACAAGATACATTGAACGAGCAGTCTATTCTATGTATATCTTCTTTGTGATATTTTGTCTGTAGTAGAGGGCAGTGAAGAGTAATTCCTAAGGTGGATTTATCTTTTTTTTTTATGCTGATTATGAATGCGGTGACGTATGGTGATAGGTTATGTTTTAACAGTTTCATCGCATTAAGTTATGTATTATGATCCGACACGGATTAAACGAGAATAATGTGATAAGTCAAGATATTATCTGACTGAAATATATATATATATATATATCATGTGTCATAAGAATTGAAAAATGATTAACATAATAAACAGAAAATTGTTGCCAGTCTTTTTAACCTCGTTAAATTGACATCACGTGAGAAACCACGTTTTTCTTCGTTGTTCACAACTATTTACTGGCGATAATGCACTCTAAAACTGAATATCGAAGATCCATAGATGAATACAAACCTGCTGTACCAATAAGGAGAAAAATAGGCCTCTATTGGGTCTTGGTCATCCTAAGAATTATTTTAACACTTATTCCTCAGACAGGATACATTCATCCTGACGAATATTTTCAATCTATCGAAGTTATATCTGGTAACTCAAAAATTACTTTTCCATAGATTCAATTACAATTAATTTTTAATATGAAAGATTTATAAAATTTCCTGTTATAGGGGATCATTTTGACATAGATGTTAATAAACCATGGGAATTCAATTCAACATTTCCCGTAAGAACTGTTCTAATACCACAAATCATTGTTGGTGTACCATATTCAATTCTGAAGAGACTTTCACAATATACACATTTTTATTTGGGTATATCATTGAAATCACCGTATTTTCTTATCTCATTCCCACGTTTGTTAATGTGTGGCTTATCCTTCGTATCAGACTACTGTTTATACAAAATATGTTACATGTATGGACAAAATTACAAAATAAGACTGATCACTTATGCCAGTTCCTATGTTATGCTTGTTTATGCCACTCATACGTTATCAAATACCATTGAACTGGTGCTAACAGCATTATTATTATATTATGCATCATATTCTATGGCATATTCAGAAAAGGTATAATAAATCCAATGGGATGCTAATTTCACATAGATCAATTTATAAAATGATAATATTATGATTTCAGGTAGTTGTACAAAGTGACTACTTGTCAGATAAATATAAAAAAGCAAAAACTGGAGTAGAGAGAGTACAATATTATAAACTTATAGCCTCATTGCCGCCACATTCGTTAAATCATTGTATAAAAATTGCAACAATTACTATAATTGGTATATTTAACAGACCAACATTTATCGCGTTTGCCTTTGCTCCAATTTTTTTTTGGTTACAAAGAGGTTTAGGTTCGAAGAGCGTAGGTTTCGTTGATTTTCACATTAGAATATTTACCTTCATCGCCTGTGGGATACCTACCACAATATTTTTCATTCTAGTAGATAGTTTTTATTTTGGTTATTTAACTATGGGAGAGATAGGTAATCTCGACATTAGTATGAATAACTTTGTAGTAACGCCGCTCAATTTCCTCAGATACAATGTAAACGCTAAAAACTTACAGCACCATGGTCTGCACCCTCATTACTTACATTTCATAGTAAATATACCGCTTTTATACAATGCTCTCGGAGTTATCGGTCTTGTTACATTTGGAAGAATGTTATACAGGTAAATATCTTTAGTAGTATTACTCTTACTAATTTAAGAACTTCGAAGAAATATCAAATAATTAAAAAAGATGAATTACTTTTTACAGTGGTTTGAAAGCTCAATGGTTAAATCTACCACGCATACAAAGTGTTGTCGGTTTAATGACAACATCTTTTATTGTACCTATCATAATGTTATCGATATTTCCTCATCAGGAGCCTCGATTTATAATACCAACATTATTACCCTTAGCTTTTTTGTATGCACCAAATATAACTCAAATATCAGGGGTTGATACCATTGCGCGTATTACTGAGAATAACTGTTGCCGTAATGCTTTTCAACCGAGAAACAAGCTGAATAAATTACAAATTTTTTGGTTCATATGTAACATCGGATTGACGTTCTATTACGGGTTCGCTCATCAAGGTGGTGTTCTACCTTTGTCATCTCACATAGCAACTGAATTAAAAGCAAAACCAGATCTTACGCATATACACTTGTTTACGTCACACACCTATTCTATACCAACGGCACTTTTACATTTAAGAAACACCAAAAAGACGTACATAAGTAGTGGAAATCACAAATACAAGCTAGTCAAAGATTTTTATCTCTATGAACAAGGTTCTAAATCTATAAGAGATGTGTGTAATATTATTTACATAAAGCTTCGCGAATGTGAACGTGACTATGTCACCAAAAGAGTACCGTACAGATTGTATTATGCTCTTCCTGCTACTGATTTGAAAGAGTTCATGACTATTCAAAATAGTACAAATTTATTTAATTACCATACTATAAATAGATTTTATCCACATGTTACAGTTGAAAAATTGCCGTTCTCAAAAGTTGCTAATAATGTTATACATTTAACAAAATTGAACACATTCTCGGTGCAAATATTTATAGAAATCGTGGACAATATATTTGAAGCTTTTCAACAATTTCAATTGTTTTTAATACGAATAGAGTATGTAGTAGATAAGAAGCATAAAGTGTACACGCATCGTGGAAGGAATTACAATTCGTAATTCTAATATTTAAATCGTTAAATTAATATTATAAATATTTATTATCGTTTTATTGCTATGATAGTTACATCTGTTGCAGTAATAACACAAAAAGTATAAGATTATCTTATATGATATAAAAAATTATTTGTCATTCGTAATAATGAAACGATATAATTGTATTAAAAATGATGTGAAAAAATTTCTGAGATCACCAAATTAAAATCCATATGTGGGCTACAGGTTGAACGTGGTACACGTACAAGCACGTATTACACACTTTTTTAAATAAAAATCTATTATGTATATATATATTTATACGTACAAAATTTATTTCAAATAAAAGATTTTATAGTCCTATATTATTTGTCAACCCTATACTGTAATTTACACTTCTATTTTAATGATATTATCTTAAACATCATCTGTCATTAATCGTTATCCTATATAGAAAAATATAATATAAAATTATAGATATATACTGTTTTTAGTATCGTAAAATTCATTAGAAATAAACAGAAATACGGCGCACTGATTAAAGGTATCGGATAATTAAAAAAAATTATACAGTTGCTATTGTTAGTTTCCTCTTAATAAGTTCATATTATTCATGTGACAAAAATAACAATGAAGTGATAAAATGCTTTCAAATTAACATGCCAATAATTTTGCTTAAATCTAAAGTTAATAACAAATCCAGAAATAATAACGCGTATTTGATGTCATTTACACATATTAAATTTCGTAATACATTTCCATTTCAATCTTCATCGTACGTCCATGGCAGTTCCTCGTTAAATTTACTTTGATGCGCGGCATTACGTGCAGCAAATAATAGCTACAAAAATTATAATAGATATTGTAAATCTAAAGTCACATTAAAATCTCAACACTTTATCGACCGGCTCATTCTATTCAATACTGGCACGGTTTTTTGCTATTGCGCTTATTCTTACAGCTCTAAAAATTTTAAATCAAAATTCGCGAGAGGGCTTACTATGTCACTCGCTTCCTCTTATTATAAGGTAATTAATTAATTTGTTGCGTTAGCAGCAAGAAACCAATTAATAGGTTACCGGTCGTTAAAGTGTTAAAATACCTATTGAAACTTACCGGATTATCTATATACGCCTCACAATTATAACACCAAACCGATAAATCACTGAAACTCAAGGCTAATGGGTGATCGATTCCTTCAGCATGCAGTACACCATGTTGATTAATACTACGCGCACAATGAACAGTATAACAGTGTAAACAGATCCAATTTTCAACAACGCTTCCACATTCCATACACGGTGCACGAATATCAATTCCTGAAGGTGGTACATCTGCTATGCTGTCTAAATGTGGACATTCTCGTAAAGGTATTACCGCGAACATTTCCTCAGTTACTAATGCCTATAAAATTAACAAGAAATTCTAATCTTATGAAAAAGTTCCATTAAGTTTATTTATATGTTTATAGTTGCAAAATTTGCATATTCATTACTTGTAAATTTTCCGAGAGATAGTCGTGTAAATTTCTATTTTCCCTTGATCGTGCAGCAACTGTTCCTTCATTCTGTTCACCACTGCTACCAGCATTGGAACTGGTAAAATTTTTATTATGCAGTTCTTCTTTTTTATCCTCATTTACACACTTATTTGTACATACGGCAACTAAAAAAAAATAATGATTATTTTCGAAAATGCTCTTTTTATCTGCATATATGCATGTTCCTAACCTATCATACCTTTCTCGTCATAAGCATCGATCTTCGCATAGAAATTTCTTGTTACATTTTCAAACGACTCGCACAATTTGTCTATATCATCTGCTTCGATATTTTTCACGTGCCTCATGAGAGAAAAACCTTTACTTCGTTTATTCTGCATTTTCTCGTTTTCAATTTCCTCCAATGCTATCTTACATTCAGTTGTTTTCGCGTTAACACATGCGCTTGTTTTTGTATTAACACGCGTCGCTGTTTTTATATAAGGTACTTTAGCCTTTGGTAGCACATTTTCTTTCGGTAAGGATACGTTAAATATTAAATTCGGCCAATATTGTTTCTGTATTTTTAGGACATTGTTTATGGTGTGAATACCACTCGTGCATGGAACTTTTCCACTTTCTAACATTGGTAAAGGATCACCAAGCAGAGATTTTGTACACATAGCCACTGCATGTGCAATTGAATTAATATTGTAGCCTCCTTCGAGGCTAAGAATGACACGACCATTAGCTAAAGAAGATAGCCAATGTGTTAAATGTCCATACATCTCTGGTGTTACAAAACATCCTTGAAAATGAGAAAAAAGAATGTTTCAGCATATCCTTTTGGAGTAATAGGAAATATTAATTAAATCGCATTATATACCTCCAAGAGGATCGCCAATACATGCATCGAAACCCGCCGAAATTAAAATTAGTTCTGGATTAAATTGATAGGCAATTGGCATTACTATTTGTTGAAATGCTGCTATATATTCTGCATCACCCATTCCTTTCTATATAACGCGTAAATGAAATTTGTTAACAATTCTATTTCATGAATATTAATTTATCCTATAATTTCTAATTCATATTCTATAATCTCTAACCTTATTCCATGGTATATTAACAGTGAAACCTTCGGCTGGTTCAGAACCAACGTAAGTATAATTGGCTCGTTTAGAATTCGGAAAGAAAGTGGCATAGTCATACCGATGAACAGATATATAAAGAACTTTCGAGTCTTTATCAAAAATGGACTGAGTTCCATTACCATGGTGTACATCCCAATCTATTATCAATACTCTGAAAATTAAATTAATCTTTACACTAGAATCATATATTATTAAAAACAAATCAACCATAATACCTTTTTACATGATGAAATTCTATGGCATATCTAGCTGCTACAGCAATATTATTAAAAATACAAAAACCACATGCTGTATTTTCTCCAGCATGGTGCCCTGGAGGCCTTACAATGGCAACGCCAGACTGACTTTCACCGTTTAACACGCTATCGACTACTTGCAATAATGACCCAGCAGATACACAGGCACTTGTCCATGTATCAGGATGCAAATAAATTGAATTATACGTTGCTGCCTCCTTCTCGAGCTCTTCCGGCTTTAAATTCTCTGTATCTTTGATCTTATTTACATATTCTTTAGAGTGAACTAATAGTAACTCTGCCATTGTTGCACTTCGGCCCTTTAAAATGGTCAATTTGAAAAGTTAAATATTTATGAATGAAAATATGGCTTACATATTTTTTCAGTAATGCAAAGAGATACTAACATACCTGTTTTATGTAACACCGATCAAGTATATTATACTCCTGATATTTTTTGTAAATAAAATTAATGCGTTCCGGTTTCTCTGGATGACTATTGTCAAATATATCGCAGTGTTTCAACATTCTATCGTCATAAACAATGCACACCTTGTTAGGCGCTTTAGATAAGTTAGTAACTAAAAAAACAACATACATTCACACAATTTTTCGTTACATACAAAAAATGATATTAAATTGAAAACTTACACTGTGTTATTTCATTTAATTGCTTCTCTATCATTTCAATAACTTCTTTACTTTGAATTTGATAAAAATCTCGAGTTTCGTAGACTTCTTCCTTAACATCAGTTCCTCTATAATAAACAACTAGTGTATTTGTGAAGTTAAAAATAATAATAAAGTTTTTACTAGGAATGATTTAATTCCTTACTTGTATATAACTACAGGTAAATGTTGATTACTATTATCTTCCTTATTATTCGTTGTACTATTAATACTGTATGTATCTTGATACTGATAGCATTTCCAATATGGTTTATGCGCATAGATTGTGTTTAAAATCGTGTCGCGTATACTGCAATTATCGTTAAATATATATAAATTATTCAAGTTCGATAATTTAGCACTTTACCGACCGAAAGCCTATTAATCGGCTTTTCGCCGCCAACGCTTATCAACCTCACGGAGCCTATTAATCGATTTTTTACTGCCAGCGCAACAAATTAATTAATTATCCCATAATAAGAGAAATTAAACGACATAGTAGACCCTCTCACGTATTTTGATTCAAAATTTGTAGAGCTATAAGAATGAACGCGATAGCAAAAACCGAGCCAGTATTGAATTGAATAAAGCGGTCGATAAAGTGTTAAATTCTTTACATTAAATACATCTAATTTTACCTTATTGAAGGTAATGCTACAGTTTGTAACATAGGGCATGGATCACCTAGCAGAGCACGTAATGTCAATGCTGCACTCTCAGCTAGTGATCTCAAATAATAACCACCCTCTAACACAACTGCAACTTTCCCAGAAGCCAGGCTCAACAGTGATGATAGTAAATGGGCATAAAATGGAGGTGTTATCAAATTCTCACCCTTAATATCACAGAAATAGAAATATTGTAAGATTAAAAGAAATTGAGAAATAATATTTATTATTTTACCTCTGGACAACCTAAGGCTGCATCATAACCAGCTGACACTATTATAAGGTCTGGTTGAAACTGCAATAATTAAAATTTGTCTACTATCTATGTAGTAATTAATCAAATACCTATATCATGTTATTTACCTCATAGGCCATTGGCAATAAGACTTGCTGAAATATGGCTAAATAATCACCGTTGGTCATACCAGTTTTATTAAGTGGCACATTAAAATTATATCCCTCTCCTAAATCGTCTCCAACGAAATGGAAATTTGATTCCCTCAGGTTTGGCCAAAATTCACCGTTCTCATAACGGTGAATGGAAAAGTAGATTACCCTATGTAAAATTTAAATATTAAAAGAAAATGTATTCCGCTACAACTATTTCGAACGAATGACAAACATTTACATACCGTGGATCATTGTAAAACATTTGCTGAATACCTTGTCCATGATGCACATCCCAATCAACAATTAAAATTTTATTAGCTAAATTATTACTTAAAGCTTTTTCAGCAGCAAGTGCGACATTATTAAGGAAACAATATCCATTATATTCTGACTCCATTGCATGATGCCCAGGTGGTCTAGAATAGATTTAAAAGATATTAATACATTTTCAATAATATAACAAGATAATCATAAAAACCAAGTTACCTTATAATAGCTATTCCATTTTGAATTTCTCCTTTGCAAATACTTTCTACTAGATTTATTGCTGATCCAGCAGCTAGCAGGGACAATTTGTAGGTAGACTAAAGCAATTTTAAATAATTCTATATTAATTAATTTAATAATTTAAAATAAATACGTTACTTTAATTCACATTTTATAAATATTCACATACAGGATGTACAAAAATTGAATCGTATTTTGACGAAAATAATTCTAAAGTATCTGGGTCTGTACATCCATCGATGGTCTTCAACATATCTATATGCTTTTGAGTGTGCTTCAGGAATACTTCATTCTCTGTTGCTTGCCTAGGTGCAATAAACTTACATCTATTTATTAAACCTAATTCTTCACATCTCTGTAAAACTTGTATAAATCTAGCAGGGCATTCTGGATAATTTGGATCCCAAATGCATTTATGATCTGTCATAGAATGATCGAATACGATACCAGTTTCTTTTCTCTTTGTATTATACGCATCAATAGCTTTTTGATATATATCACACACAAAAACGTCATTAGACTTTTTCCCCTGTAACATCCTTTGTTGTGCTGCTTCATTTTTAGCTGCTATCAATGCAGCAGATGGACGAACCTAATTAAATAAGACAATGTATAAATTTGGAAAAATCGTCAAAGCTATACTTTTACAATTTTATATTTACATTAAACGCTTTAGAAGACTTTCTGGCGCATTTTTTGTTTGTCATAGACATGATGTTTTTAATATTTTTCTTATTTATTGTTTTTGAATTTTCTATAGTTTTTATGAGCTTGATCTCACTGTCCACTAATTGTTTAGCAGCAGTGAATAAATCGTTCTTTATCACAGTGTCAGACTGTAAAAAAGCAAAAAAAACAACAGGATTAATTTTACAGATAATACACACACATACAGAGTAAACAAGAAAAATACATTACAAGAAAATGATCATAATATATAAGGCAAAAAACACGAATTATGTATAAAAAGAAAAACACTTCGATTTATTAATTTATTATTATCCATAATATTTTAGGATAACAACAAAGAAGAACAGAAACTTCAATTAAAGTTATTAGTACTTTGTAGCTAATGCACATACTAAAAAACAAACCTGATAATCACTAAGGAAAATCATACAATAAAAAAATTGCACGCACAACAAAATCAAAAGTGAGAATAGTTTATACGTCTCGTTGAACTGTAATAATTATTGCAGAAAAAAAAATAGTGTCGTCAAGTAATATATGGATGACGGCATGAGACGTATCCTTGTATAGCTATCGAACCCCTTCCACTTGAACGTATTGTCGCGCATATAATCTCATTACGTTGATTTCATTCAAACAATCGGCAAAATAATAATCATTAGGAAAATTTATTCTCACCATTTGTGTTTAAATAACCTCGAAATTTACAGTTAACAATTGAGCTTTGTAATGAATAACTTCTATAGGCGTGTCATGCTCAACGAGAGACTAGATTTTATCAGTGAAATAAGAAGTACATATATTATGTATTGAACCCTTTCATTATGGAAACACAACTGTTCCAGTTTTCTTCATTTTTCACTTTCAATTTTATTCCCACACGATTTCAACGAAGGGCTTAAGCGTGATCCGTAACCATAGGCTGCAGTTAAAATCACAGTGATGCCATCGTTTAGTCAGAAATAGAATCACATATTGCGAATCTGTCAGTATCGTGTTGGTCGAAATATATCTTGATATGTGTGTAACCTCTTGCAAAAAAAAGCAATGTTCTTTTATAACATTTTGGTGCTTTTGATACTCTTCAATTTGAATGGAAAAAAATAAAAATTAAAGATTAGATAACTGCTGTTTCAAATCGTTAAAACGTTAAAACCAAACGAACGTTAAAATCGAAAGTGGCCACGTATAAAAATAAAAATTGTAATAATATTTTAATGGTAATTAACTTTTTTTTATTGTACATAACTGTATCATATTCTGTTAATTAAATAAAAATCTTAATTGAATAATTTATCGTTATAGTATATGAATTAATATCGAAATATTATTCGTATGAAAGTTCTTCAAATTGGATCTTGATTGTTGCAAATTTGTGAATGAATATTACAATCGCTATTAGCGGTAATTGTTTAATTCACTGTAAAAAATGATTCAAGGATTAAGTAAACAATTTCCAAGACACTTTAAGAAACACAGAAATGTTAATACATGGTCATCTTTAGCAACAACGTTCAATTCGATTAGCAAAGAAAAATATGGATTCGATTTTTCAAAAAAGGAAACTGTAAGTAATATAAATTTGTTTAAAATATTTATAAACTATTTTATATAATGTATTGAGTTACAAACTTCTTATACATCTTCCAGGGATTATTCGGCATACCTGAATTAAAAACTCCAGAGGGATTTAATATTTTAAAAGATCAAGCAATATCCCAAACAGACGCATTAATAGCAGAATCAATTAGTCAAAACAGAAAAAGGAAAATGGTAGAAATTTTCGATGATATGTCCGACACATTATGCAAAGTTGCAGACTTAGCGGAATTTATTAGGATTGCACATCCAGAAAGACAATTTATTAAAGCTGCAGAGGATAGTTGCTTATTTGTTAGTAGTATAGTAGAAAAGTAAATATATTTTTTTCGATGTTATAAAATTAATTAAGATATTGTTGTTCTTAACACTTTACCAACCGGAAGTCTGTTAATTGGTTCCTTGCTGCCAGCTCAACAAATTAATTAATTACCCTATAATAAGAAAAAATGAACAATAGTAAGCATTCTCACAAATTTTGAGACAAATAGAATGAGTCGGTCTGTAAAGTGTTAAAAAATGAAGGTAAAAAACTCATTCAAAATTTTTTTCAGATTGAATACTCATAGAGAACTATATAATACATTAAGACACGTTGTACACAATGGAGACATTTTGGAAACATCTGTTATGGACAATCATGTTGCAACATTATTCTTGACTGATTTTGAACAGTGTGCTATTCACTTGCCAGAATCTATAAGGGAAGATGTTGTGCAGTTGAATTATTACATATTACAAGTACGTTTATCTATTTGTATGATTTATATTTGCATAAATAATTTTGCATATAAATCTGTATATATATACTTATGGTTTTTGAATTCAGGTAGGCCAAAAATTTATGGCAGGTGCTGGTAATACAAAAGCAGTAGATGCTAATATTGTCCCACATAATGTAAGGCAATAGTAAGTATTACAGCTTGGTAGTTCTGAAAATAACACATTTTATATAAAATGTAAAATTGGACAATGGTTTAAAAAATATTTCACAGTTTTACAGTAAAAGATCAGAAGGTATACGTGCAAGGACTTTACGTAGACTCTTCAGACTGTCTAGTCAGAGAAACGGCATATCGTGTATTTTTATATCCTGATCAAGAACAAGAACATCTGTTACAAGAACTTCTAAACTCTAGACATGTTTTAGCTAAATTATGTGGATTTCCATCTTATGCTCATCGGTATATTTTGAATCTTAACACATTAAATGCCACGCCGATTTCAGCCGACTCTTCGTTCAACAATTCAATTTCGAAAATTTTGCAAAGAGTATTACAATAAATTTAACGAAGAAAGTGGTAACTGTTGGCAGAGAAAAGCCGTATCTTTGTTTAAACTGTTTTGGAGAACCAATACAGCCTAAACGAAAAGTCATCGATCCGCAGGGATCGGCGTGGCACTTAACGTGTTAATGAATAATACTAAAATCGATCAAAGCCAACATATGTCATGTATGTACTAAAAGTAGATAATTTATAGAGCTGTGAAAGGAAGCACCGTAGAAACGCCCGAAGTGATACACGAATTTCTGAATATTTTAAATAAAAATTTGAAACCCAAAGCAAAGCAAGATTTTGAGGAAATGCAAAAGATGAAAGATGCAGAATCGTCTATAAAACAGGTTCGCCAAGATTGTTAAATTCTAACAGTGAATGATGTAATTTTTAAATGTTTCTATAAAATGTTATTTCCCGTATCTAGAAAATAATGCCATGGGATACAGCTTATTTCACAGCAAAAGCAAAAAAAAATTGGCTAAATATGTCTATTAGTGAATTTGCACCATATTTTTCACTTGGTGCTTGTATGGATGGTATCAATATACTAATACAAGCATTATACGGTATCCGATTGGAATATGTACCGGTTTTGTCGGGTGAAGTTTGGGCAAATCATGTACATAAAATCGTAGTCATAGACGAAAACGAAACTGTTTTGGGTTATATATACTGCGATTTTTTCGAAAGGGAAGGAAAACCCAATCAAGACTGTCATTTTACTATTAGAGGTGGAAGGCAATTATCAGACGGATCTTATCAAGTATATTTTACACAAACAAGAAATATTTAAAATAAAAAATATATTAATTTAAAAAAGTATATTTTACAAATGTGTAATTTCAGAATCCTATAGTAGTACTGATGTTATCATTGCCACTTCCAACTTGGTCCAAACCATGTCTACTTAGCCCTGCCTCTGTAGAAAATTTATTCCATGAAATGGGTCATGCATTGCATTCTATGTTAGGCAGAACAAAATATCAACATGTAACTGGAACTAGATGTAGTACAGATTTTGCAGAGGTTCCAAGTGTACTGATGGAATATTTTGCAAGTGATCCAAGAGTGAGTAATAATCATAAATTTTTACAATTTAAGTAACTATCAAATAATATATTTTAATCGTTTAATTAGGTTGTATCCACATTTGCGAAACACTTCCAAACTTTGGAAAAAATACCAACAACACTATTAGAAAAATTATACGCCTCGAAGAATATATTTTGCGCTTCTGAATTACAAAATCAAATATGCTACAGTATGCTAGATCAAGTTTATCACAGTGGACAATTAAAGAAACCATCGACTGAAATATTAAAAGAGATACAAGGGAAATATTATGAACTTCCTTATATTGAAAACACAGTGAGTATATTTATAGAATTTACAAAACAAGAATTGATCATGCATATTATAAATCTAAATGTTATTCATAGGCATGGCAATTAAGATTTTCGCATTTAGTTGGATATGGTGCGAAGTATTATTCTTATTTAATATCTCGAGCAATCGCTTCTTGGATATGGCACACGTACTTTAAAGCAGATCCTTTCAATCGAACAGCAGGCAATCGATACAGAATCGAATGCTTGGCACACGGAGGTGGAAAGCCTCCTTCTAAATTAGTATCTGACTTTTTAGATAAGGAAGCCAATGCTAGTAATTTCGCGAAATCTTTACTTTATGAGATAGATACGAAGATGGAACATGTACAAAAACTAAGAGAATAAGATAACTATTCAGACGCAATATTTAAAATAATATCTGAGAGTATGACATATTTACAAAGCGTTTTTTACATGAAAAAAAATTTTGTAACAAAACATTTGTAGCAGAATAATGTGTTCGTTTAAGATAAATACTGTACAGATATATTACTATTTTGATCGTAATTATCTTGTAAATAAAATGTAAATAATTGTAATTAATGTATCATGAACAAGAGATCATTTGAGTTTTTCTTTTATTTTATTACAAGTATGGAATCTTACCCTATTTACAGTGTTGAATAATCTACGAACGATTACACAAAAATAAATTTTTTAATGTAATACAGACAAAACGCAGTATAAGGTAATTTATAGGAAAAGTAATTTCTATAATTTAGTTTTTGAAATCGTTTGTTAGACTATTTTTTTAAACAATAAAATAAGCCTTCTATTACATTTTTACAAAAAATCGAATAAAATAGCAAAGTTCTAATGCAACAGTACTATCTTGTCTTCTTTTCTGTATTTATTTTAAAATGAATTCTGCCGTCAGTTTACCATGTACTGCGTTTAGGATGGTTTTAATTTATATTAAAACTTTCCATCAGGACTTCCATTAAAATTGGCTAATGGTTCATCAACATGTTTCTTTGTGTTTATACAAAACTCCATTAATAAGCTATTTTGTAATTACATTGACATAAAACGACTGAACAAGCCACTGGATGATCCAAATCTTACCGACATTATTAATACATATATACCTTGTGGTAATAACAATCGATCCCTACTTTACGCAAATTTACTTACTTTTGCTGGAAGTTGTATTTTCTTACATACTTTATGCAATATAACTAAATATATTCACAAAAAAGTACTGGACTTCTTTTTTACAATAATCTTTTGTTTTCGTTTTTTAGAGTTGTAAGAAATCCTGCATCTGATACAATATACAGTTACAGCAATTTCATTTATATTTTATCTTTCTAAAAATTTTATTTTGCACAGCATTTACACGAGTTAAAAATTATTTCTGTAACAACCATTTGTAAAATAACCTTGTAATACAGAGTTACTAAAAACACTTGCAATAAATGGAAACAACGAAGCATAAATTAAAAATCATAAGTATAATTGTTAAAGAGTTAAGAGTATAGCATGATTCAGCAAATTTTTTTTATAAAGCATAATTCTACTTAAAATACTTTATTATGCAAGATCTATGTTATAATTCAAATTGCGGTTGTAGCATATGCCATACACAATATTGCAATATGTAAATTTAAAAGATTCGTTTTATGAATTGAAATAGAAATTGTTAAAGCAATACAATTTGAATTAATTTTGATATTATTGATACGCACAAAGCACAAAATGACAACTAGTAGAGATTGGTTTGTATCACATTAACTTTTAATCTGTGTATAAAGATAGAAGATACATATATTCTTATAAACTTGTACTTTTGTCAAGCTACAGTTCACTCAAGGGATATGCAAAAAAGTAATTAAATAAGTATATTACTTGTATTCACATTTAAATAGTTATCGTAACTTTATACTGAAATGTAAAGCTAATGGCAGAGTATTTTGCATTCTATGATAATATGAAACACTTTTTTCCTGTTTTGTAACTTACGTTTCCTTTACATCTATAAAAGAAAGTGTTTTACCTCTACATAAAATCGTGTTTAAGGGTGTTAATTTTCAACAATGCACAGTTTATAAGATATATATACACTATATAAAAAGTGTTTCATATTATTGTTAATAGAGTTCATTGTAAATGTACACATATTGCTTTACTATTGTTTTAACAACGATGGATATTATTTGTACAATTATGTATTTTTATTCTTATTTATAAACTCTGTATTATAAGGTAATGTACAAAAATTTGTTATAGAAATACATAATATTATTTCCTTAATAAGTTTCTTTTTTGTGGCGTTCATTTTTTTTAGTATACACATATTGTAATGTTTATGTCTTCTCGTTCGACAATATCTTTAAAATTCTGTAATGAATTATTTGTTTTTCCATGTAACGGGTATATTCAATACACGAACTTTTATTTTTATAATGTACTTCCCACTTATTTAAAATTACTTCAGTGATCAGTACGCTCAACGTCCACAATACACTGTTTTATACTTGCTATAAATAACGCATTCCTGTTCACTTTCGGCCATCGCAGTTTTTTATTCTTAGCATATTCTTACTATGTTATCTTCTTAAATCTTTATGCTGTGAAAAATTGTTCTGCATAAAACACTGTTGATATATTTTTTTTTAGATGCTGTACCATTTAAGATATTTTGTACACGGTCCTTTTTTTAGCGAAATCCAGAAACAACACAAGAATACCAATGGTAAAGCACTGTTTGGAAGAAGATCTTAATTGTCCAGTATTCATTGCGCACTATAAAAACCGAAACAATGAAGTTCACTCTAATTTTTTTTTTCTTTTTTTATCAACTGACCACATGATGCAACATTACGCCAACATTCGATCAGTTTTATGTTCTTCATTCTTCTTTTGTTCAACATGTCACATTCACAATAGGCAAACACCAAAACGACTTGGCCTTCTTGCTACGAAATATAGTGACCACCCAGTCTGAGATGACTTTGGCATTTGGTTCAGGTTATGCAACATAGTTGTACTCATTTGCATTATCTTTATCTCGTTCCATGTAATCCCTATCTATGAGAGATTCAATTCGCTTTTTCAAGTCAGCAGGCTAAAACAAAATTTTTCGAATAATGCTACATGTATGTAAAATGTCGGAAATATACCATGTTTTAAGTAAAATAACATACTTTTACAGGAAATTTTAGTTGATTGTATAATTCACTGATCAATAAATTGTGCGTGAGTGTTTTTCTCATTTTCATGATTCTAACAATTGCTGCATCTATCTGATACTGTCTGTCTTGGTAGACTCTCTCCTCTGTAGCTTTTTGTTCCTCATTCTAAAATCAGTAATATATATTATTTTAAGATCTTTCACTATGCAAAATAAAAATACTTAAAACTTATTGTTTACCGTTTCTTTCATTTGAATTTGATTTATTTTAATCCTGAACAATTTATTTGTGAAATCTGCATTAAACACAAATCTATCATTATCCGCAACATCTCTTCCTCTTGGATTTTTCTGTAACACTCTAGCTTTTCCACAAGCTAAAGATTGTAAAGTCCTCCTAAGTTCACCATCTTCTATATTTGTTGCTGCCTTTATATCTTCCAGGGACAAATTATCAGCATCATTAAATAGAATTAAAACCAATGCTTGAAATAATGAAACTTGAAGCTCTTTATTCCCCTGTTTTTAAATATGATTAAAGTAATTACGTTTCCATTGAATGTATATTAAAATATTTAATATATTGCTATAAAAAATTATCGGCAATACCTGATTAAACCAAGCTTTTAGTACACAATGTCCTAAAGTAGGTTGCCATTGCAATTTCCTACCGCTATGTTTTCCCAAATAGAATTTATTAAATACATCTTGATACTGAACCATTTCTGGTGGTAATGATACTTCCATTACAGGGTATGTTGGCCAATAACCCATTGTAAGTATTGAAACAGTTAAATCCAAATTACTAGCAGATAATTCACTTTGCAAATTCCCTGCATACTAATTCATATAAGGTTTCACAATTAAAAAATTAAACAAAGTATTAAATATCACAGATTTGCAGATTAAATTGAGAATACGTTATGTAACGTAACTTGTACTTACCTGTTTAAAAGCGATGTTAATATCTTTACTAAGTTCCATATCTTTGAACATTCCCTCCAATTTGCTGGTGAATCCACCGCCGCATTCTTGCTTTAATTTAGACAACATGGATTTTTCAGCATCAACCGAAGCTGATTTACCAACTAGTAAGCGCTTAGCCAAATCTTTTTTATAAAATGCTTCGAACACATCCTTCCCGTGTATAAATCTGAATAATACCATAATTTTGTCTAATAATCTTTCTAATTCTTCTTCCGTTGCTTCTTTATTACCCGCTCTCAATTTGCAATCGACGAATTTCGCTACAATTATAAACATCAGTTAATCAACATAGACAATGATAATTATTATTCCGATTGAGAAGTATTAATATTACCTATTAATTCAGCTGGCTTGTTTGCTCGTTGATTAATAAAAGCTTCAAATGCTTCTTTCAAACTATTTGCAAATTTCTCATTTTTATGAAAACAAGTATTAACTATATTATCCATTTTATCCTTGAAATCTAAAAGTTCTTGAACCATAGTTTTATCTTTCTCTGGATCTATAACTATAGTCTTACCCTTTTTCTATGAACACAGAAAAATATATCTATAATTTCAATTGAACAATATACATTGAAAGTCTGCTTAACCCTTTGCGGACGCATGTTAGCACATAGTCGCCGTTTTTGAACGGTAAGAGAAGTTCATAGTATAATATACACCCAAAGCGAAAATGCAGCCTATAGAGATTCAGGCATTCTCAGAAATCAAATCTTATTTTCCTTTGTTAAATTTTATAAATACTTGATCACGAGTACTTTGGTACGTTTTTGTTTCTCTGCCACCTGTCTTTTGCTGAAGCCAACATAGCATCTAATTCATATATGAAAAAATTTACCTGTGTGTTCATAGTTTTTACATACATAAGAATTTTATATTTTCATGTATACCATATCGAAAACAATATTATTTATATCTCAATATTATTGTGACCCCTGTTCGTCTAAGCGGGTTTTGTATATAAAGAGACTGCTTTAAAAGGTATCATATAATGCTGCAGTATAAAATGTAATAAATAAATAAAATTTTTAGTTTTTATAATACACACATTAGGCAAATGTTTAGTTTTGACAAAATGCGCCGATACCTCCGCCCACAGGGACGCTCACTCTACAGATAACTCCGTCCGCAAAGGGTTAAATATATTTATATATGTAATAAACATACCTTAATGTAAGAATTAAAATGTAGACAAAGTTCTACAAGGCCATTTTTCACCCTACTATATAAATTATAAAGTAAAGATAAATCATGAATCCTATTTTCATCCAGTAAACCACTTAATCCTTTCTGTAAAATGCTAGTAATATGTTCAGATAACAATTGCTTTTCCACGGTGTGTATTAGTGACCATCTATATGATAATTAAGAATAATATTAAAACTGGCTAAATATACTTTAAGTTTTACAAATACTCTTTAAATAATACTTACTTAGTAGATGCATCCAAATAGTGTAACAAACGCTCGTTTTCCTCTTGAAGTCGTTTGTCCACGTGTGCTAAGTACTCAGGAACATCATGTTCATTCATCAGTCGTTGACCTTCAGCTGCATATAATCTTTCTGTAGCTACCAAAAATCTATAAAAATTTTGAATGAAATTTAGTTTAATACAACATAACATATTATTTTACCTTGTATTAATATATAAAGAAAATTCATACTTAGTTTCAAAGGCATCTTGATAAATTTGTAGATCTGATAACATTCTTAACAATGATTTGAGAAGTGTTCTGTCCACTGTATCACCTTGACGCTCCTTTTCTATGAGCATAAGTAGTCCTTCTACTGTACGTGTTTGAACTAAGTTATTTAGAACAATATGCACTCTAAACAAATGTAAGCCTTTGTCCCTAAAATAAAATCACATATTTAGTAAATAATATGAAAAAAATTCAATGTTTTAAATAAGCAAAGAAGCATACCAAATGGATAAAATACTTGGATTCTGTAATACATATGTTCTATCCAAATATAGAAAAATACTTCTAATCATAATCATTTGCCTGCAGTGTGACTGCCAACACTCATTCATTTTTTTTAAGAATATATGCCTATCCATTGATTCTGCTAAAAACTGTTCTATATTTGCTTGCACGTGGACTTCTGTTAACCATTCCAGTCTTATATACAATGTGGATGCCATCTTATGATTACACATATTTTCAACTGCTTGATAAAGCTCCTCTAATGAATAACGAATACTTTTGCTGGTTTGTATTGCAAATACAGCTTCTTCTAATTTCTGCCATGTTTGTTCTCGATAATTTTCTGGTAATTTCGGTTTGTCTACAAAAAATTTATAATAAACATTTATGCTTATCATTTTCATAAATATCCTTATATAGACAATTATAATTTGTTAAAGAAAAATGTCAAATAATGTAAACATTAAACATTAAAAAAATAACAACGATAATAGAAAAATAATATATAAAATAATTTTGTTATTTAGTAAAATTACTTGAGATATATAATGTTAGAAATTTTCATGCAATTAAATCTTTTGTGAAAGTAAAAATTAACATAATAATACTGAAAATCATCAATTCAATAAATTGTCAACAGTTTACTGTACACCAATAAACGTGTTTTTCATATTTTTCTTTATAAACGATTTATTTTAGGACAAACAAAAATAAAGAACCAGAGAAACAAAAAGATGAGATCATAAAATGCGCTTTGAGATTTTACTACTACGTTATTACTAAAATAGTTTATTCATACTTGTTTTTCATTAGTCACCCGATAAAATGAAAAACGTAAATACACGAACCGATATCTTTAATTAAATACACAATTAATGGTAATCCGAAACTTCTAGAAACTGCACAGAAAGAAGGAATAATACGTCTTAAAGACGTTTATCCTGTTTCAGTTGTTCACGGTGTCAGGTTAGGTTATGTCAGCTTAGTATTATTAATTGCATTTAGAACTAATTCGTCCTTGGCTAGAGTACACGGGGTGACAAAGCGTCACAAAACTTATAAAGTCGTATTAAAAGGAATGTCGCAATCCCCGAAGGCACACTGCCAACCATAAATTACACCACGAATGTTCGCGATTGGTAGAGCAGCTGATTTTGAGGTTAGGTAGTCCCATGGTCTTGCTTACTTTTGAAGTTTTTGATGACTAGCTTCCTAGCTGTACCAGGCTTCGCACTTGCCAAACTTGGTGAAATCTTGTTAACGCCGTTTGGATTCCCAACGGTTAATGCCGAAAAATTGGCCCTCTTCTGAGTATCAGTCGTGGCTGCAGCCGTATCCGTCATGTTTTCAATTTCGTTGATCTCCGTGACCGCAACGGCGGACAGCTTGCTGCGTTTTGCAGCACCGAAGTTTACCACCGCTGTGTGATCAGCGGCCGTCCTCTTCACCTGTGCTGTAGCGAGAACCTGAGTCCCTCCGAGCCTAGACATATACGTGCATCACTCGGCCACCGGCCCTCAGCACACGGAAAACACAGTTTTCCACTGAGAAATTGAAAGAATTCTCCCTCTCCGTTCCACCTTTATCCCTCTGTTCGACAAGCGGAAAAACTTATTTATCTCAGACCCTGCTTCTGACGAGACTTACGAACAATTGGCAATCTTTGCACATGCGTGATACATCTACGGGGCGCTCTCCGCGCGTTTACCGCGCATCTTTAACCGTTACACATTCTTCTTTATGTTATTCTACGTATATCTCATCAAACGTTTACTTATATTTTAACGAAGAAAGGTAAATAAAAAATTTGTTTTAATAAATTAGGGATCTTTAATTACATTCTAATATATATTTATTTTTCTCCATAAAATATTTACAATGGGATAATGATACTTGTACATAAGTAGAAATACTGCACCAGAATATATTTTTGGAATACTTTCATTTATGGAAAATAGGTATCAATATACATATACATACGTGTGTGAGTGAGTGAGTGGGTGTGTGTGTATGTGTGTATTGCATTTCGTTTATAGCCGTTTTATAGAATTATATCTTTTTTTTTCCTAAAGACGTGTAAGTTTTGTAATATGTTCAGTGCATTGGTGATATATTTTAAAATATATATTTTTCGTTCAGATTTTTCTTTATCTAAATAAAATTTATTATAATTAAAATATATAAAAAGTAACACGCGTGTGCATAAAAAATATATATCCATGTGTGTGTATATAAATATATAAATATATATACATATATATATATTTATTTATTTATTTATTTATTTATTTATAAATTAAGTATTCATTAACCCTTTGCGGACGGAAGTGCCTGTAAAGCGCTGTAGACAAAGAGTATCGACGTATTTTGTCGAGAGTAAACACTTGCTTAATGTATGTATTATAAAAGCTAAAAATTTTATTTATTACATTTTATACTGTAGCATTATATGATACCTTTCGAAGCAGTCGCCTTATATGCAAACCCGATTATAGCCTAGCAAGTGTCACAATAATGTTTGGAATGTTTTAGACATCGTATATATAAAAATATAAAGTTCTTATAAACTATGAACGCATAGACAAATTTTTTACATGAATTAAATACTATGTTGATTTTAGTAAAAGCGCGCCAAGGTACTCATAATCAAATATTTATGAAAATTAATAAACAGAGATAAGATTTGGATTCTAAGAATGTCTGAATCTCTTTCTACAGGCTGCATTCTGGCTCTGGGTGTATATTATACTATGGACTTACATGCTTTATCGTTTAAACACGTTAATTGTGACGTCGTAAGCTTTCCATTTAGGCGGCATTGGTCCTTGAGAACCGACAGTATCAAATTTAAAATATAAATTTTACAATTCATATAATTATAAAAAGATATGTTTACACTTCTTTAATGTATTTTATTGAAACATTTTAAACAGAGATCAGGTTTGTTTTTTTCTGTGTGCCTAATATTCGCTGAGCACTCCCCGCCACCTGAACGGAAAGTAAAGTAGAATCGACTACGTGTTGAACGTGTTAAAAACGATAAATACACATGAGCGACTAAATTCCAACACATTTCCAAAACAATAAAAAAGCGTCGGCGACTAATTGCCAACAGACGTTCGCAAAGGATTAAAGTTTTTGATATTTTAAGTACAGAATAATTACAAGTACATTATGTTATCATTAAGGTTAAAAAATTTCCTATTAAGATCTTATGTAAGAAATAACACTAAAGTAAATTTTCTTTAAAATTTTTATATTTACTTCTTTTTACCCGTAAATACTTCAACTGTCGGACAAATATTTAATTTTTTCCTGCTACAAAAAATTATTAAATGTAAAGTAAAATCAAAAAAATAGTGTAAGGAATGACATTTATATTTTATAAAGAAGATTACAGAAGTTGTAAGAAATATATGTCTCAAAATAATAAAGTAAAAAGTAATAAAAACACCCTCTATATCAATATTTAAACAAATTTTCCATTATATACAAATATATTGTTTCTTTTAATCAATTAAATGACTAATTACATGTCAAAGTGTTACCAAACTTGCTCTATTATTAAAATGTGTGCTTTTGACTTTTCAGCTTATATTTCTCTTATAAACATATATATCGTATTTATTTAATTAAATTGGTGCATTATCCCTTACATTCTTTCAACCATTTTTACATTTCCTATTAAATGTACTGTACATTAATCAGTCAAAGAATATAAATTGTATCAACTAAATCAAACAGATAAAATGCTAAATTTTGTTAAAAGTAATTGTGATACTAAGATCATTTCCCATTAACTACACATTACCCTTTCAGTTAGAAGAGAAAAATGAGCTATAAGTTTCTTTCATTATTTTAAGAGAACCAGCTGAAGAAACCTTTCTTTTTCTCCTGTTTAATTGCTTTTAGGAATATATTATCAATATCCTTAAAAACATCTTTACTAGATTGAGCTGCATTAACATAGTAATGAATCCCTTGTAAAGTATAATAATCAACCAATGGTTGAGTTTGTGTATGATATGTTGCTAATCGTTTCTTCAATGCTTCTGCATTATCATCAGACCTTCTAATTAATGATTCTCCAGTAACCTATTCACAAAAAATTATACAATATTCAATAGGCTTTCCAATTTGATTTAAAAATTATAATTCACTGTGGATAAATATTACTGCTTACGTCATCCTTCATGGGTTCTTTAGGAGGAGCAAATTCTTCATGATACGATCTACCACTTGCAGGATGTATCAAACGACCTGTGATTCTTTTTATCAACAAGTTATCGTCAATTCCAAACTCTATCACAGCATCCAATTTAGTTTGTCTCTTTTGTAGCATGTCATCAAGCTGTTTAAATAATAAGATTATGTAACACACATTTTGCAGCATTCATTTGTAATAATTAAAATTAATTTGTAATAAAATGTGTTTCAAAGATATTTCATTTTTCTTATCTCAATATCAGTTCAAGGTCAACAGTAATCTTCATAAGTTAAATAAAAACAAGAAGATAATCATTAATGATAATATCTTAAATCATTTGAATAATCAGTTTAAAATATGGAACATACTTTTTGAGCCTGTGGAACACTTCTTGGGAAACCATCCAACAAAAAACCACGTTTACATTCAGGTTTATCCAGATTATGATTGATCATGTTAACCACAAGGTCATCACTGACCAATTTACCTTCGTCTATTACTTTTTTAATTTCTGACCCAATGGCAGATCCAGAATTAATTTCTGCTCTAAGCATATCACCTGTGGATAGATGACACACACAATATCGTTCTTTTAGCCATGGTGCCTAAAATATAATAAACATTAATTAAATAATTTAAAAAATTGATAATTTTTCATTTTTATAAAACAAATTAATTTTACCTGTGTACCCTTGCCACTACCAGGTGGCCCCAATAAAACAGCATTAATTCCTCTACTCGGTACTTCATTTGGAAGCTCTGAAGTTTCTTTCAATACTGTTTCAGCACGAGGAGCCATTTTTGTTACTGTAGATATCTTTTCAAGGAAACTTAAGGAAAATAGATTCACAAAAACCTTTATGTTAAAGTCCGCTATCAAGGGTGTACATATCACTGCTAAGAACAGTGTGATAAATGTGTATCCTGACAAGCAACAATTTCCTCCGAAACTTTTAAAAGAATGCAGTGAAATTGTTCGTGATGTATATACAACACTTGCCTCATCTATCGTTCTGTTTTTAAATTAGTATCGAATCGAATCGAATCTATTGCGATTGTAAATTTAAATTTGAATTTCAAACATCAATTTGTCTAAGTGTTATTTAACGAATACAAAATTGGTTTATTAGTATCACAGAATAGGCTTAGTAATTAACTGCTTTTTTCGGCTGATTTTCAGAAGAAACACCCTCTTTCTCTTCTCATATATGTTGGCCCCGGCGTTGGCCCAAATGTTCGATACTTTTCAGGTGCGTATCATAATAGGGCGACATACACATTAATAAGTTTCCATATCACCCATGGGATACTATTATCGGTAATACTAAGTTGATAATTAATAATCGCCTATTTATTAACAAGTACCAATTCTAATTCCAAATTGTTCATCTTTTAAAATTAATGATACGCGTGCTTTATATAATACGCATCCGTTGCGGTGGCCAAGGCGCGCAGTGGAAGAAAGAGAACGTTGCTTCAGAAAAACGGCTGAAAATTTATTTGCCAGCCTATTTAGGGTAAATGAGAGTTACAAGTCCATGTAAATAGGAAAATTGTTTTCAGAATTCATATATATTTTTTTATCTTATTACATTGTTTTGATAAACACACGAAAAACATTGGACAAAATACAATATTACTTATATACTCATTTCAACATACTTCAAAATTTTAATCAATCATTAAAAACTAATGACTTTTATGACTTCTAATTTAAGCGTAATTATTACAATAGTATGATTATTATCCTTAACTTAAAATCAAAAAAGAATTTTATTATATGAACAAAAAATCGCTTATTTTTTTCCTTATTGAAAAATTTTAAGAAATTGTTCCTTAATGCTTAATTATATTATATATAGAAGCGGCATCGACGTTCACATTATTTTTATATGTAAAAATAAATTATACTAAATTTACGTTAAAGGAACAACAAAAGGAACCTTTTATTAAAATGTCACAGTTAATAATTTAACTACTACGTAGTTTTTCAAAGTAATACAGAGTTCATTGCTTTAAACGAAGCTAAACATTTTCAATAACATTATATCCATAACTCTAAACGCTCCTTTTACTGTAAAATCTTCCTGCCTATGGATTTCTAAAAGGAAATACACTAACATTTGTTTCAATTGCATTAAAACTTATTATTATGTCTGTAATATATTCATAATAGAATTATTCCACAATGGGCATATAATTATTGTCTATGCATTAATTTAATACTATCTACAAAAGATTCCAAAAACTCGAACATTTCTTTGTTTCCTTATGTTTAGATATGTATTCTAACCCAAGAAATTGAATACAAAAAATAATTAAAATTTCAGAAAGTAACCTTTTCTTGCTATATTATTTTTATATTCAGACATGTAATTCATATTATTATTACTGTTATTATCATCATTGTTATATCGCATTACATCGTAAAATATTTCGTCACTTAATTCACTCTTATAGAAAAAAAAATAATTAATTCTGATTTAATTTAAAGTTACTTTTATAAGTGTTTCCCCACATTTGAATTTTATAATCACTCAATATTGCTGTATTTGAATACACAGAAAATTTTTAAAATAATACTTATAAAATAAATTGTACAACACGTAAATCAAACATTAAACACGAAATAATATTGTTTATTCGTTCGAACCCTATAAATAGCTAATATTAGGACGGCGTAAAGGTGGATAAGAATTATACGTAGCAATTAATTAAAAATTAAAATAATTAATTTAATCGTTAGTACTCTGAATATAAGTTAATATCTTCTTCTTCGACTTACTTTTATCAAAGAAAATTACGTATTTTTCTTTAGTCAAAAATTAAAATCTACTGATAAAACATTAACAACATAACTATTAATCTTATTTTGAAATTATTCATATATCATGTTTATTATATTATCCAAGATTAATTATTATAACATAAATTTATTTCAATAATATTCGTAGTACTAAAATAAATTATTTGTACTCAATATGTGTATCTTATAATCACAATAGAATTTCATTATATACATATATAAATAACATACAAATTATACTTTAATAACGTTTTTTTAAGTAATATAAATTATATGATGAAACATTCTGTCATTTTCGATCATAAAATAAACGTAGTTATTGCACATTTACCTATAAAAAGAAAATGATAAATCTTAACAATTTCTTAAATTAGTTTTTCTATATCCATATAAATTTTCAGTACAAATTAGATTATTATGCACAGTTCATTATTGTTAGATACTTAAGAAATTGGTAGATTATTAATTTTGCTAAGATTAGAATTGCTTCTTTTACTGGAACATTATATTCTAAAGTTTATTACGGTATTATATATTGCACAATGCTTGGTGTTAATTTTTTATACTCTAGAAAACTTGTGTATATGCCACTTAATACTTTGTGATTTTTCGTTTTCTTTCATTAAATACTTTAAATAAGTTATTTATTATATACTAAAATAGTACTAATATCAAGCTGTTTGGTCACAAAAATTTATTAACAATATATTCTCTATCTTATCTACACTAATATACCAACAAAATACTTCTGCTAGCTTTTTATTATTCATTTGCAGAAGCATCAAATAAATACTAGATCAATTTCTTTTAATTTCAAAGGCTTTTTAATTAGTTTTGAATAAATTACAAATATTCTAAATTCGTTTTTCAATATTGAAAACAGTTTTTTTTTAAATTTAAGTTATACGACATTGTATATAAAAATAAATAAATATAATAATAATAAATACGTAGAAAAAGCTTCGTATACGACTAAATCATATAATATACTGACATAATTTTACTAAAAAATACTTTATAAATATTATAACACAGATATATTTGATTTCCTTTCGTAACTGTACACAAGTTTTTACTGTTTAAAAAATGTTATACAAGCATTGCTAACAAATTACATAAAATAAGCATATGTCTAATATGAACTTTGGAATATTTGCATATAATCATACAGGTCACAAGTACAGATAAATTTCATAGACTGTAAACTCAAGCAATTCATATGGAAATAGTAACTAGGTGATCTGAACGATTGCATTTCATTATAATCGTTTCTTTTGCGATATTAGAATATGCAATGTTGAATACAAATCTGTATAACTTGTAGCAATAGCATATTATATGTAAATTTAGATATGCGTATGTGCGTGCACAAATCTTTTTTAGTTTGCTATCGAAATACGCTTTATACAATTCTATAAATGTTATTTCCTTTGTAAGAATAAATCTAGTTAATATTATATTTGTGTAGTAAATGCAAATTCTATTTGCTTGCATAAAGCACTTTCACCAACAAGTTTCTCGCGATACACTTTGTGTAGTACAAAAATTCACGCATTTCTTTTTTCTCTCCCTGATTTCTCACTATTTAAATCTTCTTCGTAAAGGATCAAGTAATCAAGTTTAGTATCTTAAACTCCTTTTCGCCCGGTTTCAATTTCAAAAGTTATACGCAACCGTAACTATTCACAGGTTAATCGTATTATCTATAAGCATATATTGCTATATCATACAGTTTACAACAAATTTTGTATGTTGCATATATACGTTATGGAAAATTTCCAAAGTCTCGTCTATACCTTTGTGTTACAAAACCCTCCGCATCATTGTTAATACTACCTTCAACAAGTGATACTCTACAAATATGTGCAAAACCTAACACACTAGGAAAGTCTAGTGTGTTAGACGCCTATTTCATATGGTTTCTTGACTGTTGACCGACTGTGAGCTGCGGGAAGTTTTCCGATTCATTGGTTCCAAGTAAGCCGCAGGTGCCCATCCTTCTATTCCAGTACCGATCAATTTAACAAACCACCAACCAGCACAACCAACTTTGAGAAGTTCTAGATTGTCTCCTTCACGCATAGTAACTTCCGACTGTCCAACTGCACAATAATCAGCTAATGCTACGTATCTTCCACCCTAATTGGATGTGAAATTTTACAGGATATTAACTGCATCTAGCTACTTAATTAACGGACAAAACAAAACTTACAGGTGCAGGACCAGGATTTTCACTAAAAGCATCTTCGTCATCGGTGTTACTATTTTCTGAACTCCATGCGACATCATCTTCTGTCGACTGAGAAACATCTGTAATGTGTGATATAACACTGCTACCATCAACTGAAAGAGTTCTTAAAGATCCAGAAACACTGCCATGAGCTTCCCATGAAATTGTTTGTCGCAAAGGTCTACAAATATTTTGTGTAAAGCCGTCATTGTCACCAGGGTTTTCGGTTTGTTGTGCACATAATATCGCATACTTGTGATTAGTCTTTCCAAGAGCAGAATTTTGTTTCCCCTTAAGTTCAGCTAATTGAGACATTAAAACACCTTTAATTTGTCGCACCCAAGACTGCTTAACATCTACAGTAGGTGCCTGTATTGTATGTACTTCAGCGCGACCTTGAAGCCAAATTTCAAAGCGTCTTGCATCGCCTTTTACTGATTCTGTTAATCCAATTTGTGACATCTAGACAAAAAAAAAATGGAATTATATATTTACACATGCCATAAATAAAATTGAATACAAAATATTAAAACTTACCTTTAGATATCTCTTGAAATGGTATGTAGCTTTATTATGAGCTTGGGGTTTACTGTGCTTACAAAAGATAAGAGCCTTTTCATATAAGAATATATGACGTTGAGACGGCTTTAACCTAAGCAACCGTTCCCGCTTACTGCTGCTCCATACACTGAAAGATCCTTGTAACAAAAGTTCACCTTGTGCATTTAGATCTCCCTGTAAACAATCGTTAATTTTTTATGTGATAACATTGAATAGAATTAAATAACAATAGGATAAAATGTATAAAAATTCTATATAATATTGAGCTCACACCAAATCCAGTGATTGCAGTCTGATGCATGCTATCGTTAACGCACTTCAAAACAACAAGCATACAATCTAATGCTTCTTTTAATTCAGTACAACATGATGGTTCATCGCTATATTTTAAAAGATCTTTTAATAACAGTTGGTATTTTGTTATACGTTGAACAGGTTTCAAAAGGTATGCAGCAAGAGGTAATTTGTGACCAAGTCTTTGTTGGCAAGCTGCAAGAAACTGTGGTTCATTTTGTATCTGTTCCCGTAACCTCTCGGATCTTGGAATATTTTGACAGTAATAACTATACAATCTGAAGAATACTTCGCGCTGAAAATGAATGTAATTATTAGTTTCCTCTAATTGATTAAAACTACGTATGTGTACAACTGCCTACCCTTTGTACAAAACACAATGCAACAAGTTCGGTATTCGAAATACAATTTTCTAAATCTCTTAAAAATGTTTCTCCATGAAAAATGTAAATATCTTCCAAGTTTCCAAATAAAATATCTCCTTTGCCTATCAATGTTGCCGGTACTAAATGAGCCATTGCTTCATTTGTTAATTCCATTTTGTACCCTTTAATTATGGAACCTAATTCAGCAACATAGATTCGCTCAGTTTCAACAAGTTCCGCTAAAACATGTCCGCGTTTTAAACGTAAAGCTTCTGTATCTTTAGATTCACTCTCTGGGGATGAAGATTCTCCTTCTATTGGACTCATCTCCATCTGAATGGTACAAATCAATTAAAATAAACGATAATAAAATACACATTAACACGTTAAATGCCACGCTGATTTCGGTCGATTCCTTGTTCAACAGTTCAACTTCGAAAATTTTGCACAGTGTTACAATAAATTTAACGAAGTAATTTAAGGAAGAAAACCGCATCCTTGTTTAAACCTATTTTAATTTAACCCACTAATGAATAATAAGAAATTACTTTTTAAATTTGAAGCTATTCACTTTATAAGAATCAACGCCGCCTAAACAAAAAATCTAGCGTCGGTTCACAGGGACCGGCGTGGCACTGAATTTGTTCAAATTAATAAAATAATAACTTACCTTTGGTATAGTGTTAGCCTTTTTAAGAATTCTTCCAGGTTTCACAATTTGAGGCAGTGTTTGTAATGGCTTAACTGGTTCAGGTGTTACAGTTTGAACTGGTCTTGCTGGTTTAATTAATTGCTGTTTCAATGTCATTATCCTTTTATCACACATCAACGACACATCTTCTATTCTTTGTAAAACCTAATACATCAATTTCGCGGAATTAGTCAATTTTCTGAAGATAATTTTATTTTGCAGGAGACATGTACCTGGCTAATAAGAGCCTTAGTTTCAGGCATTACAGAATCTTGAAAAATACATCTAGGATGATGAAATTCTTCTGCAGCTTCAATTAATTCTTGTAACTCTTGAAGTGCTTGATCTGGTGGTGTTGAATTATTTTGCGACGCAAGTAATTCTATTCCACGCGTGCACCATGTGTTTGCCTATTATTCATATAATTAAAAATAGTTTCTTTGCTATAATCTTCTTTATTTCTCAATAACATATAAGTAGTCACCTTATCTATACGTTCCATTAGTTCCCTGCATTTGGTTAACATGTGTAATCGCCTTTCCAACCTCTGACTTAAAATAGTGCAAATTCTCTGTAATTCCACGCATTTGGGTTCTACAACGTCTGTAGGGCATTGATGCCTTCCAGATAGTAATTTTTGACCAGCAGATATCACTTCCTCTGCTCGTTCAATATCTCCCTATAAGATTATGTAATTTTATTCATGTTTAACAAATATCAATATAACATTAACAAGAAAACTACAAACAGTCATTGAACGTTTTCACGAATGTTCATTGTTCATCTAAAAAGTATTCAAAAGAAAATACTATCTCACGTGCAGTGCAAAGGGAGAAATAACAATGATATTCATTCTCAAAGTCCATCATGCCAGTATAAGGCATGAATTAAATCCCTATTTCTGTTTTTCTTGGATGAATGATTTTAAAAATTTTTAATATCTATCTACGTACACACTTCATGAAATAAGTGTTATAGAGATTTAATTCACAAACCCGAATAAATAAATTGCTAGAAGTAACAATTTTTTTTTTCTTATATTTTAAAATATGATCAAAATTTCAAAATTTCAAATACTAAATTATTATCATTGTATTTAAAAAATGTAAATCTATCACAAGATATATATATTTTGTTGAGTGGATTGCTTACCAAGACCCAAATCCACATGGTATGCAACAAATAGGACTATCGACAAAATGAGGAAGCGGTGCAAAATAACATTTGTGCATGATGTGCATTATATGTATATGTGACTGCTTATAAAAGTATCCAAACCAGAGTTGATATTAAAAACGTTCGGTGATTTTTATATGAAATAAAATATTTCAATTATTTATTACAAAGTAAGTATTACTGGTTTGAATATTATACCTTACTGCCTTAAGTGCATTGTGAACATTCTCAAACTTAAAGCTATTAATTTTGTATTTCTTTGATCGTATAATTTCATTAGTTATGAGTAGTTGAGAATGATAGAAATAATTATTTTGTGTAAAAATATTTTAACATTTACTAAATATACAATTGCCTCATATTTGTAAATATATCTATTTAGGCAGAAACATTACTTTTATGTACTTATATTGCTTTGCTTCAGAGTTTAAAACATGTGTGTCTGTTTAGCAGTAGAAAATAAAATATATATGTATATATATATACATATATATACACACATATAAAATAGAAGTACATACTCTACATATTCTTTGGAAGGCCGACGTGTCACAGAGTAACTGTTCAACCCTTGCTTCAGTTTCTCCTACTTCCGTCATTTCTTCTATAGTTTTTAAATGTTGGTCCAATGTTGCTTGTAACTCCCTAAAATCAGCTTCAAATTGTCTTAATGCTAAGCAGTGTCTCAAACGAGAACTATGATGCGACCAAAATAAATCAAAAGTTCGTTCTGTTTCTTCTAGTTGAACAAGTAATCTAGAAACAAATACAAATTTACGAACGATATTTTTAATTATTCCCAAATAATCACAGTTTTCCAAAGTACAAAACTAAATTTTTGTTGTACCTTTCTATTGCAGCAACATTTCCTAATCTGTCAGCTGTTCCTTTGCCAGTTAATTGTCTTACACTATCCAACAGTGTTTCGCCATGTCTTGCAGCACTAAGAATTTCTTCTTTTAATTCATTATATTCAATTTGCTGTTGAGATAGTAAGGACGTAGTTGCAACAGTGTTGTTAGGAAATTCAATTTCGGCTAAACGCCGTGTGAAAGAATCCAATGCAAGAGATACGTCCTGAGTCATTGACGAAAATTGTTCTAAACTCTAAAAAATATAAAATTAAATTTTAAATTCAAGTTGACATTACGTTTTCCTTATTATTTTTATTACTACACTTACAATTCTGTTTTGTATCCAAGTATGATGACAATATGGCAAAGTACCACCTAGTTGTTCAGTTAGCTGATCTTTATCTATAAATTCATGAAGTTCAGCAATATTTGCTAAAAATATAACTCTAAATTTAAAGTCTTCCCTAAATAATTTATTTGACACTTCTGAAATGGCTTTCTGTAAAAATCCAGCTGGACGTAAAACATATGCTACATGGACTAAACCAGGAAAGAAACCCTAAAATATAAAATAATTATATTAAATACATATAATGTATATATTATGTGTATATATATATATATATATACTTACAGAGATTTTTAACAATACAGTTTTCACTGAGTTCCATTTATCATTTCTTCTATCAATTATTAAGTGAAACCCAAGATCAGCTTCTTGTAATCTAAACAAAATTGAAATATACTTTTAGTAATTTTCCTGAGTCAGATAATAATAACAACATAGAAACTGAATTCTCACGTTGGCACAGAAGTAAGATACAGCATAAGACGTTGATAATCCAAGTCTGTTAAATTGTAAAACTTTCCATTATCAGAAAAGGTAATAATAGGACATCCTTCTCGAGTTTTTCCACCTGCATATTCATATACACATAAAATACATTATTTAAGAAAAAAATATTGGGAACCAACAGTGAAGCAATTTTTTTTTATAGTGACCAATTGAATTTGATCTTACCTGTTATAATAGCACACTGTGATTGAAGAAGGTCTGCAACATCTCGGATTGCCAAATCTCCATTTTCAATCTCGCCAGTCATACTTTCTACATCTTCTATAAAATTTAAAATAACAAATTAACTTTTAAAACAAACATACATAATACAGTATGAATTAAATTAAATAATATAATTTGTAACAAGATAATTGGTATTTACATTTTAATCTTTATGATTATATACAATAATGCATGTATTATTTACACCTATTGTTGATATTATTGTACATCATAAATTATATATTTAAATAATGTTTTATATTATAAAATTGTATGATAAATTTATAAATAAAGTTTACAAGAACTTTTCAGTGTAAGTAACTGTTACAATATATAACTATATGGTTATTTGAAAAAGGTATTTTAACAGATATGTACAATTTATGTTGACAATCACTTGTATTTCAATGTATCAATTTACTATGTACCAATGTAAGACTTCAAAGTGTACTTATATGACCTTGCTGACTCCAACTAACTGAAACAGTTCTCTACTATACCTACAATATTTCAGCTGTAACTGTAAAGTAAGTGGCTCTCAAACTTGATATTAACATTGCATAAATTGTAAGAATATTTTTTTCACGAAAAAGAAAAAAATTTCGTTAGAGTAAAATAATATCCTGCTATTTCATACATTAGTAATGAACATATCATTGAATGAGGGAATAGTACATATATTGCTACAAAACATGTTTATATTCTATCATATTAAGAAACTTAGTTTAATAATTGTTTAAATATTTTTCATTTTTTGTTTCTTAAAATGTCCAATTGTATTGTTAATTTATAAATTAAACAAATTTTATTTAAATTTTGTACTAATCATAGAAATTCATATACAATATGTAAATACTACTTAAATTTGAGAAGCACTGCATTACTCATCTACTTGATTTACATGTTTGGAATTTAACTATGATAGGATATAATAGGAATTTTTACAGTTTACATGCAGTGGTTTATTAATATATAATAGTAAAAAGAGAAAACTCTTAATTTGCAAAAATACAAATTGTTTATTGTACATTTATGTTTTACAAATAGTAAATATCAATATAACACAATTACACATCAAATTCTTATTTTGTTTCTAGGTATGAATATGCATGTTTTAAACAATCATAAACTATCACTGCTTGCCCCTTCATCAAATACTTTTCACTGGTAAAGAATTCATTCTATTTTATATAATTAATATTTTTCTTAATAAAACAAAGTACGAATAATCCTATATTTTTAATAATTAATAAACAAATTTTTAAAAACCCATATAAAATACTTGATATATTATTTTTTAAACCTTCAACTTATATCAAACATGACATTTTTCAAAGTAACACAATTTATATATATATATATAAAAAAACATTTGTTTTATTATACAAACTATACATTATCTCTATTATAAAATGTAATGTTCAAAGTATCAGTTACATATTTATTTTGAATATATACTTTTTCATATATGCTACTTTTATGACTGCATTTAAATATTAAATATATAAGACTATCCTTCAAATGGCATTTATTTTGCTTAAACAGGTAATGCTAATTTATTGACTAGAAGTCCACTTGTAGTTATCTGATAACTGATACCATCTTGCAAATTGCTAGCTGGTGTTAAAAAGTAAGTATCACTTTGTCCTGCTTCACTAGCAATTAATAAAGGTAATAAGGCACCACCTTCTGTTATCAAATCTGCTGATTCAATTGATTTTTCATCAGTGACATCCTTCATCTCCAAATCTATTTTACTACATTCCTGATTCTGCACACTTTGATTTCTAATCACAAATTCTAATTTCGCAAATTTTACTTGTGGAAACTGAACTTTCATAAATCTTCTAAATGTTGAATATCCCATTATTTTTGTATTAGGAGATATTTTTCTACAATACTGCATATATGAATCGTACACAACTTTACGTGTAATGTCTGATGGAAGATGTAATTGTGCATTTTTTGTCTTTTGTTTCGTTTCTTGCAATTCAATGAAATTTTTTAAGAATTCTGTAGCAATTTTGTAAATATCTAAGGAAAATGTATTATGCGGAATTTTTCCATGATTACCATGAACTCTAGGTGTGACACCGTGAGTCATTAGATGTTTCCTAATTCTTTTTATTTGATAATGTGTACAATTTTCTAGATATAAAAAAGCATCTAAACAAACTCTTCTACCCTGATACACATATTGTGTACGTAATCTACGCCGTTCTGTATGTCTTGCTGTTTCATAAGGGTTTGTTAAACATGCCATGGTAACACCCATCAAATACATATCATGTTCAGCCTTTGTTAATTCTGCAATATTTAGTCTATGTCGATATACAGTCTCAGGATTTAAGCCCTTGAAACACTGATCATCCTGACATTCACATCCTCTTTTAAATCTTTCTAATACTTGTGTTGGACTATCTTCTAACTTTGTGGACTCATAACTTGATTCTCCTTCAGTTTTAAGTTTCTTCACCTTAATTTTTGTCACATTTTTCTTTGGCTTAGAAGTAGTGCTTGTTGCATCTATATGCATTCTCTGTAATACAAAATATTCTTATGTGTTACATAAAATAATATTAGTAATGTACCAACATAATTTAATGTTTCATTAACAAATTTAATTGTATCATATATATATAAAAGTTCATAGATTAAAAAATAATAAGATAATGAATATTAAAACATGTAACAACAAAAAGTTTAATATATTTCTTTTATAAAATTTAAATTAAATGTTCACCTACCTGTTCTCTTGTTTGTGCATATGTCAATTCATCATTAACCATACATTGACAATTAGATACTTGTGTCTTTTGATTTTTATCACATAACGTATCATGCAATGTTGTAACATCTGCTTGCATTTTTATCTCATTTTCTTCACATAAATTAATATCCATATTCCACTGAATATCACAGAATGATGTAGCTTTTAATACTCTATATATTCTGGTAAAAAGCAATATTTCAATGATAAAAGTATACTAATGAAAGTAAATTAAAATTTAAGCTAAAAATTAAGTATTGTAGTATTTGTAAAACATCGTAAGATGAAAAACACCGAACGAAAAGATTCTAAACAAATGATCAGCTGATTGAAGTGTCACTTGTATATTCATGCCAATTGAGAAATTTGTTTAACTAAAAATTCTTCGAAAATTGTAAAGTGTGGCAATAAAGGAAATTTCAATGAATATCGTAAACGGGAAACATAAATATGAACCTATTCCTATCTTTTATTTTTTTTAAATGCCATCCCATAGCGAGAAGGTTGAGAATCGCTATTCACAACAATGGCTTTCCAACTCGGATCTTTATGGTATGTGGCAAGTCAAATTTTACTTACCTTTATTTACCTTGACTTTGTGATTATTTTCGCAAAGCCGGTTGTAATATGCTTTGAAAAATGTCACATTTGTGAATGTATCTTGTCACAGTACAAATTTCTTATAAATCTCGATAATACCGGCTGATACTATAAAGCACCACGCTCAATGATATGGCGAATGTAGTTCTAAATGTTTCGTGGAGGGGATAACAGAACCAGTCCCGTACAAATGAGACAATCTCCACGTTACATTCGTACCAATCATTAAAAAAACATATATCACCAAAGTAACGTACAAATATTGAAAAATTTGTTTAAATTTGTTAGGAGATATTTTATATATAAAACTGCATGATGCTGTATCGAATGATTATATCAGATACTATTATGGAAGTACCTATAGTGTAAATATACACGCTGATAATTATGTAAAGCTTATCCATTCAATATTTAGAGTCGTATATTTTAGTATCAATATATAAAAAATTAAGCACATTGAACTATTAAATGAAACGACTTAATAATATTTTAATGTGAAAGCGCTTAATGAAATTAGTGCTAAGAGAAAATTTTCAGTGTATAATAGATATAAACGTGCATATACTGACATATATAAGAGCATATTACACATACATCGCGTGATACGAAAGTAACAAACATTCGCGAGAAATTGTTAATTTGAAATTAATTTAAGCTAACAAATATTGTTAATGAAAGTTTATAATTACAATATCGATCACTTGTAACTTGTTATAGTTAATATGTAAATACATGGAACACTACCATAAATCAATAATCTGTTTATATTTAGATAAAGCCACAAAAGGGAATTACAATTAGTCGTCTGCATCGTTCGCATGTATAATTTCGGTGCTACTGGCAATTATATACAGGAATTAAATTAATTTAGAAAGCAATAGAAAAAACGCGTAACCCAAACCTGCACATTTTGTCGAGCAATGCTGATGACAGGGACAATTGCAGCCGTGCACCGACTTTCGTCGAAGAATCATATTGTTTCTTTTTCTTTCTTTTTCTATCTTCACCAGTCGATTTGAATATATTACAAAATATCACGCGGTGTATTATCGGTAAAGTTAACACTTCACGTAGTTATTTGGTTTATCGCTATTACAAGGCTAATTCCATTACTGATATGCAACGAACCAGTCTAATTTTGTCGCGTGTGTCAGTTTAATGGAATTTTATGGTGATGTACCGGTTGCCCATTTCTCATTCGAACATTGCACCCGGTACTTCTAATTATTCCTATGTATTTCAACGCGTTTCGAAATAACCGCAAAGTTGTCACTCCGCGCAAGAATAGACCGGCGAATTAATAATTTGGCTATATTCCTATGTCGGCGCGAGATTTATTAATATGATGAACAGTGTTATACATTGATTTGATAGATTCCTTTTTTTCACAAGCCTACTGAATGCATCTTGCAACCCTACAGTTTTACGACTCCTCGCCATGGACAGCTACAACGGGCGACGACCTCTATCGTAAACTAATAGAGATGCGACTCCATAATGTTCCACGGTGGAGGTAAAGCAAGATGAAACGACCAATCACGGAAGTCTCATTTCCAAAAGGGTGGGGTGACTGCACGTGACTTGCAGCGTGACAGTATCAAAGTGTATGATTAAATTAAAGTGAATATAATTTTATTACTTTATTGTCATTTGCAAAAACAATACTTAATTAGAAAAAAATTTGCTAGCGTGTTAACGTTTTTGCTAATCAATGCATCCATGTTATAAGAAATAAATAGTACAAGTGTTTATATGTTGATTTCTACGTTATAAAATATAATTGTATTGAAAGATTTAATATAAATAGACAAAATGATAAATAAATAAATGTACTGTAATTTTTGGCTTGTATCGTAGCGTATGAGTGTATACGAACAGTAATTATCTTATTTAAAAAATAAGGTCGTGTAATTAAATAATTATATCATTTTTACAAAAGGTATGTATTATTAAAATTAATCACATAATAATACAGCACATTTCAAGCAATACGAATTAAATGAAGTTCTAACACGTGCCATTTTATGAGAATTCTAGAGTGGAAACTGTATGCTAAGGACGGTGTAGATGTATTCAAACTGTCAACAGTGTCAGAAAACGGGTACATAGAAATGTGCAAGAAACGCCCGAAAAATCAATCGACAATAGCGAAAAATTAGGAGAGTGCATATGGTAAAGAAAGGAGTCGAAGAATTCCTAGAAAACAATAAAAATTCAAACGAGTTTGGTCAATATATAGTGGTAAAGTTTCAGAAGAAAACTTACCAGCCTCCAAGATCTCGAGATCCAAGTTCCCACTTCGACTATGACTGATACTACTGCTGCAAGCATTGTAACTGGACCTGTGGGATTCCTCCATTGCGCGGGAGGCACTACGTTTGAACTGTTCCAAAAAGCTGTCTATTTGATTTTCGATGCTGGTCGGCGAGCTGGCCATCTTTTTACGCGCCACTCCTCAGCAGACGTCAACGTGCTGGAGATGGAAACGAAAGTTGATCTCATGGGCGTGCAGTTTCCCGGTGACCACGACGGATTCGATCTAAGGGGGTTAGCTACATTTTACAGTGTCGAACTGATTGCTACTCCAAGATTAGAAGGATTATAGCACACGAGCGAACGAATCGCTACAATTTCGTCCACTGCCGTACCTTCTCCCGCTACACGATGCATGTTTGTTTGTCGTCGAGGAACGCCCGGAACTGAAACGACGCATCGGCTACCGCAGTGTTTTCGCGGCAGGTGTCGCGAACAACTGTAAAATTCGCGCGCATGGATTATTAGATGCAGTTCCATTGCGCTTGTCATAACAACATTGGTTTTCGTTTCGATTTATTCGCCAGGGTAAGTGATCGACTGAATGCTCTTTTAACATCTGTTTATACAATCTTTATTTCCTATAATCTACCTTATACATAAATTTATTTATGGAATATTTATGATAATTCCACCAAATATTTAGAAAAATATTATTAAAACCAATTTCAACGATCCATTGGATGTATAATTATTGTATAAAACCTAGCTCCTATTTTTAATATGAAATTTATGTTCCCTGTGGTTAAAATATATAATATTAATTTTTTGTATATCATTTCAAGAAAGAGAACTTAATTACTCAAAGCATTTTATCATCACAGAATTAAAAGTTGAACGTCATTCAAAAATGTTAATATCATTAATAGAACTAACGATAGCATTTAAATATTAAAATAAAAAATTTTCATTATTGTGAAGTCTATTATGTATCTTGTTCGTGGCAGCGGTTACAGAATCTACAGTCGATAATGTAGATCAGGTAGTAGCTAGCATTAAAGGAGGGGAGAACGCCGTGGCATGGAAGGAGGGTCACAAGTCGTCACTCGTGTTGTAGCGCTGATGAAGTGCGTACGACTTCTTGTCAGTTGTGCGGGCATCGGCAAGTGTTAAGTGTGTGAAATCTATCCGACGAAAAAGAAATAAAATTTCTTTGCAACCATGGGTGGTAAGTCCGAGTCAAACGATATACATGTCTCTATATTTTTATGTTTCTGTTTTTGCGCATTATGTTCGAAGGTTACGTTTGAAATTTCATTTGGGGTGTGTGATAACGTTGCCGGTAACCGGTCTTGACCCAATGACCTTCATACGAAGTACATATATCTACCATAGGCACCGAGCAATAACCTCTTAAAGCGTAAAACCGTGCACATTTTTATGCCATTATTGGTTGTGTGATTTGTTATTTGCATATGAAAAGACATTCCCTCGTAATGCATTGCCAGTTACATGATACAGTGTTCCTTGAATCAGTGTAACAACGTTTAGGACTAAGAAGTTATATACACTAAACCACGGTAAGGGAGGTTGTCATCACGTTCTGGAGGATGATATTCATGAGCGTCACTTGAGTAGGGGTAATTTCAGAGGGAAATCATCGGTCAGATTTTTCTCAGCCGGCAACAATCAGGCATTTATTGATAGGGATGAGTCATCGTATAATGAAAATAAAAAATGTTTAATTTTTTTGTAATACATTAATGAACAGATGAATTTGTACCAATGAAAATCAGCCCAGACACGATCTCGAACATTTTAAATTTGCGGTGGTAGACTCGATAGTCAGAATATCTTTGATAATGCTTGACATAAAAAGTATTTTTATAAGAATATTAAAATATAGATAAATTTTATTGGAAGTATCATTATTGAAATACGTATATTACTATCCAAGTAAGAAATAGTCCGATTGAGATCGTGTTTGTATTCATTTTAATTGGGAAAACTTCATCTATCTATTAATAATATTTTCATGAATGTAAGATGAAAAACAAAAAATGTTTTATTTTCGTTATAGGATGATCCACTCCTTGCACTTATCTTTCTCAGTAGCCAGCCGCAAGTCACACGATTGCGGTGACTCGCTCCGGCGAAGCGAGGTGGGGATATGGTAGGGATACGAATGTTATACTAATCCGGGGTGAAAAATGTTATACTAATCTGGGGAACACTGTATATGTATGTTCGTTTCTTTTTTAATTTATTTCACGAAAATTGGCCCAATTCACGTTTAGCTTTATGACGTCCCCTTCGAACGCATGCGCGGAAACTGTTTGCTTTCTGATAGGAACTTGGCGCGTATTTCATATTCTGCGTTACAAGTGTTACTTATAACTACTTTATTTCATTATACATATTTGACTTAGTTTTACTTAGGTGCATTCTATAAGGTGCATTGTAAAGATTCAATCTTCAGCTATACTTTTGTTTTCCACAAAATTTTACTACGAGAGTGCGATTCTATTCTTGTGAGCATAATAGAGCATCCATATTTAAAATTTTAACATGACACACATTTTAAAATTAGAATTATGAAATAAAGAATATTAACAAATTATACAATTTTTGCCTAAGTTTTAAAAAAAGTCTATGTATGATATGTAATTAAATTTTATCTAGATTATGGTGCTAAAAATCGGTTGAATTTGTAAAGACTACTTTTTATACCATGGATTTATTGAAATATACATTGACTTTGTGTATAGAATCATAGGAATTTCTCGTTCCCTGTTTTTTTCGTATTAGACGCAAGATTCCTTCTACATAAAATAAAGTAACTGTCGACGGTATTCCTACAGTTTATTCTTAGCAATCTGGGGGAGAAATTGCGGCTCTTTGCCAAACCTCCTCTATCCTTTTATATTTATTTTGAACCTGGTAAAATTGCTTCAACTTCATGAAAAATTTCCTACTCACGTTAATTTATTTATACATGTATACATACATACATATATATACACACGTATATAGTATATGTAAACACGCACACACATGTATATCTACATCCAATCTCTTTTCAGTGCACACGTACGTATGTGCCAAAAAGGACGATTATATTTCTCACATATTACTATCTATGTTTTATTGTAAATATTTATTTCCAGCCTTAATTATCCGTAATCCATGTATATTACCTAATTGAAGATTTCCGTAATCGGGGATTACTTAACGTTATTACAGCAATGATATTAATATGTTTATTGATTGACGTGCTACGATGATATAACAGCTGGCCGCGATATACCCGTAAGGAATCTTCATTCACGAGGAATTAAAATAAAAAAAAAGAATAAGAAATATTTTGTACTAATTATGTAATTTTATACAGTATCATTTTTTTCCTCGTTCAAAATTCATTTCTTATACGAAATCATGAGAAACATAGTTGGTGAAAGAAATATAACGATCTCGTAAGATTGGGTAAGCGTCGGATTTTTCTCATATCGACGAACGAATCAACAGAAACGTGAGAGAGTAAGTGCTTGAAACTTCAGTTATCAAATATGAAGTATACCTTATTGTCGGCTTTGATTCAGTCCTGATTGAATAACGTTTAATACATGTCGTCTCTAAGGTGTCGCTGCATTAATCGCTTAATAACCGTACTTAATGCTTTAATTTACAACGTTATTATATATCTTTCACCAGCTATATCCGATCTATCTCAAAAATGAACTTTTACGAGTACCTTTGAATCATTGCATTGTGAACGAAAAATACATGACCATGGGCTAATACAGTCACGCAGAACGGAAGCTTGGATCGTTAAGTTCATTGTACCACGATTGACTGGCGGAATAGCCGTGCACTATTTTTATATAGGTTCAGTCTTGACCTTCGTCTGTAGGCTGGGCCCGGAATTCTAGTTTGCAGTGTTCGTCTAGACGAGAAGCGTCGCGTGGACTACACCGTGCCTCTTTATAGAACGGATTCCTAATTAAACGCGACTCCCCTGTTCCTTTTTTTCCATGTCTTAATTCTGCTTTGCCCGAAATAGTCGCGAAACGACCGCGATTGTGGCTAATCTGGTGGCCAGTCAACCTTTGTTCTCGATTTATTCAAAAAGCGAGAACGAAGGAAGGATTTGGCGGAATCTAAGGTTAGAACTAACTATAATCAAGAGGAAATGTAACTAGTCTGTAGAGAAAGGGTATTGTATATGTAAAGTTAGAAGGTAGAAGGTATGGATTACTTTTAGTGAAGCTTTTAGTGAATACAGAAGTAGAGTTGATTGTAGTTACAATATATTATATGTACATATGTATTATTTAAGAAACATGAAATGATAAAAAGGACAGTTGGTAAATGTATAGATACAGTTAATTGTATTTATGTATGGATATAGATACCATGAAGTAAAGGCTGTTTGAAGTAAGCTGAACTCGTTTCGAACTTTCTTTCCCGTGTCTATATCCCGAACTGGTCGGCGTAGAATTTCACGACGGCACATCCGCATAACTATCGTGTCAGATAAGTTTATAAAATTAGATCTAGACAATGGACACCCCGTTAGCCCTTGCGGCTGCTAAATTCGATAATTGGAATCCTCTTTCGCACGCCAATTACCTTGTCTTCTTCGTTAGGAAGGTACTTGCGGAATATGGTCGTAGGAACTTGAGGAATGCTTAGTCAAAAGAAAGTCGAAATCTTAGAATTAGCTAAAACTATCTTACATCTTTCACCATTAAAAATATAGAATAAATTAGACACAACTAAGGAAGTTAAACTTTACCCAGAAGAAAATTGTAAAAAACCTAACCGAATCGTTGATAGCTTCAGAGATAATTATAAGAACTTGAGGAAGTTCATTTCTCTTTGTTCCTAGAAAATCCAAATCTCATATTTCCCTAAATCTTTAATCGCAAAACTACATTACTCTTTATAAGAATTCAGGGAAGCTTAGCGACTCGGAGTTTATATAAAAATGCAAAATTAGATAATCTCACTTCCAAAACTCGATCACGTCGAGGGATCATCTCCGCCAACGTCCCCAGGGTGTGAGAGAGGAGGATAAGCGGCGGACAACAATGGTTATTCGCATCCACGAGCACACGGAGAAAGTGTCGATCCGTAGACATGACTGTGTATGATCGTATAAGGAAATCTGGTCAGACCTGGGAGACAAGTGCTTGACCTAAGGCAACGTATATGAATGCATTTTGTACAAACGCGGGGCTGGGTTGCTATTATAAGCTGGTCGGCTTGTATAAATATAAACCTGTGTGGCACAACGACGCCGGCACTCTGCCTCTCGGGTTTCGTCTGCGTATTACAATATGTGAGAAGCCGGAGCACCGCGTTTCTCATAGCCAAGATAAATGTTTTGTGCATTTTTTTCTTTTTATATGCACACACACACACACACACACGTACTCTACGAGAATGTGAGATTTGTACACGAATTTCAATCCCTGCCAAAATCAAGACTCCTTTCGAAGTCAACAAGCTTCTTCCGGTCAATTTACAACAGCCCTGTAATTAAATAATACGAAATAAGTAGAACGAATTGCGAGGTGTTTCGTTTAATTTTAGGAAAGACGAAACAACTATCGCTGCTCTCTCAGGCTTGCTTTTAGGTTGGCTAGAGGAAGGAATGTGGGTCTGATTGGTTACAATGTAATTTGTAAACCCACCTTCTTTTACACAATCATAAAGACAAAACACATGTATTTTCGTTATTATCCGAAAGGACCACATGTTTACAAAATCGGATCATGTAGTATCACGTGACGAAGAGAACGAATAGGACATATCGAGATTAAATGAGACAGCGATAACGAGCGATACGATGTATATACTTCAAAGCAATAGACGTTATATATACCCGCAGTTTTCTGCATCCGCGGTAGCTTTTAGAACGTATCACTTACAGATGCGAAGATTTTACTACAATGTTTAGCATATGCCGCCAAAAACCTTAAAGTGGCGGCTTCGGGAGGTTCACAGACGGGATCAGGCGAAGCGAGCAAAGTATATACTCCCCTTACCCATATGCCCTCTTGTTAGCCAGTGTCTCATTTCTGCACAGTACTTATTTATTCTCAGGCTGATGATAGAGTATCAAGTACACTAATGCATTAGTATGTCTGGTATTCTTGAGTTATCATACGAACATGGTACTTGAGACCATTGAAGAATGTGATTTGGAAATACGAAATGAATATCGATGATGAAGAAAGTATTTAACAGTACAATGATATTTGTAGTTAATATTGAACAAGCGTACCTTAAGTGATTATTCTTTATTAGTCTTTAATTATGGACGTCGGATGCTCTCTGTGTCCTAGTTGTCTTGTTTGTTGGATATTATAAAAATAAAAATAGGAATAGAATAATATATCTATAAATGTGAATATATTTTAATTTTTATTCATTATTGCTTATGAAATTATTTAGTGTTAATTTTACCGAGGAAAAGCAATATTATGGAAAAGATATCGCGTATATAGTTACGCCATTTTGCATCGTATACCTAGTTAATGGTTAAAAAATATAAGAATTAAGGTTACGCGAAATACGATTCAATTCTTCCGATAGGCTCAGGCAACTTGTATATCACCGACACAAATAATTACGGTGAACGGTTCAAAAATTCGATGCGATCCAACGCGTTATGTTTCGGAGAACACCGGTAGCAGAAATCCGAGCTTTTATCCCGTATCTATTCTCTTTCCTGGTCCCTCCACCACCGTTTTTCTACGTCTATGACTCAGTGCTGTGCATTTACGTTCGTTACATTTAATTTCACTGACCGCTTTTATAAAACGGCGACAGATAAAGAATCTTAGTAATAATGTTCAACAGATGGAACACTTGAGAAACTGCTCGAGAAATTGAGATTCTTTTCGTAATTTGTGAAATTTCTTTATTAGTACGATATCAAACATTAAATCGTTGATAACATCCTGATAATTCTGAAAACAATACAAATTAGCCACTAATTTTGAAACATTTATAAATTATAATTTTTGTTAGTGATGTAACATTTCGAGTATCGTTTGAATATTTATGGAGATTATAAAATTTATAATATAGATATCGAATATAGATATAGATATCGAAATTACATAAAGATATCGAATGTATCGATAAACTTACCTAAACTACGTTTATTGTAAATAAATATGTCGACGGATTATGCGATACTATCAATACTCGATAATTATCGATCAAACAACCATTTAACCTATCATATGGTGTAGCGGTATTTCGCGAAAGCCATGTTCCTGTGATTACAACGATAATCTCGTGAAATGCACCTAACGTAAGAAACTTAATATCTCATTCAATGTCGATACGTATAATGCAGCCATTCCAGAAACGTGAACGGTATATTTTCAAGGCTTAAGACTGCACAGAATAATTCTAGAATTGTATGATGTAATTATACTTCGTGTCCCATGCAACACGTGTTGCGTAGAAGGACAGAAACAAAAATCAATCGAATCTTTTTTTTCGGTTGCTTCATTGTGTTCACTTCTATATGCTACAATACAGATGAACATTTCCATTTGTAACTGTGCTAATGCACTTAATCCGGTTAACTTATGCTAAGAATACGCACTGTTGTTCAGTACATCGTATGATGTTACAATTATTTTCTGAATTAAATTGAGTAATAAAATAATTATCACAGTCTGGGTCTCTAACGTTATCATATTAATGGATGAAATTTAACCGATGAAATATTGAATAAATTAGAGACCTTTAATACCGCATATCTAGAATTTCGAACAGGGACTAGTCGAAGAGCTGATAGCCAATTATCGTGAAGAAGGCATAGTAAATCATATGATTTCTTACTGGGATCTATATTGACTTATTTTTTTTTTTCCTCTCACTCCCCGATTATATCCTATCAGACGAAGTATCGTGAGCAAAAGTAACGGTGAAGATAAACGACTAAAAATAGTACTTTTATCCAGGAAAATTGAAGCCAAATTTCTTGCGATTCTCTGGGGCCGGAGCGAGCCGCGTGATGACATTTGCGAAATAGAAATAGAAAGGGTTATAAATAAAGCGGTAACGTTGAATTTCTTATTGGTGAAAAACAAGTTGAACGCATTTGTGTTCACCACAGGTTAGATCAAGCGGACATCTAGCATGCACGTCTTCTTCTATTTTTATCGATTTTATCGTTTTGAAAAACGGTCTTGGATGCAGCGCGTAGTTTCTGAATTCTTCGAATTAGCATTAAAAATGTCTTTTGAAAGATGTTAACACATTTATGCAAGAAAAAAGAAAGATATTGCGTAAAAATTGTGAAAAATTTCAACAATTATTTGCGGAATAATTTGAAAGAAACTCATATTTTTCTTACGTTATTCGCAATTGTTATTTTTGACGGACAATTTTTGAATGCTAGGTAATTGTTAAAATTATTTTCGAATTTACGTAATTATTAGATAAATAAGCGACGAAATCAGAGTCAATGGCACTCGCAGGGTTCAGAGTGTTATCATCGGTGAGCTACTTATACCAAAATAAAACTGCATTCCTTCTCGGAGTCTATAGATGATGTAATATCGAAGACAATTCAGGAATCAATGTTTCAACGTTTGCGAACGGTTAATTTCATACACAACAAATGGCTTATCAATCTTACATATGCACAACGATATGGTGAATACCAATGTTATCAAACAACAAAGTATTCATGTATATGCGCATATTGTAATTTACATACATGATTCGTGAAGAAATGTCGATTACTACCATTTTCTTTCTTTTTCTTTTTTTATAAGATTATCGTACCGCTTTCTTTTTTCGGCATTGTTTGCAACAATAAGCCATTGTAATTTTAAGGATACGCCTGGGTTACATTGGCTACCAACGACGCTTATTCTCTGGGAGCGTTAGTTTTGGCACACTCTCTACGTCGGGTTGGTACCAAGTACGAATTGGCTGTTTTGATTACTCCTGGAGTAACGCAAACGATGAGGTAAGCCGTTTCCCAGTGATTTGTATTAATATAATTAGATCATTGTCTATTCTCTAACGTTGTATGCACAAACAGCGGGAGATGGGACGTCGAAAATTCTTTAGAATAAAAGAATATAATCGATATTGAAAATTAGGTGTAAGTAATAATTCCTGTCTAATGTGAATTATCAATGGTGTTTTTTTCTTTTCAATTGTATTTAGGGAAAAGTTGTCAGCAGTCTTTTCTCTAGTAATGGAGGTAAATGTGCTTGACTCAAAGGATGAAGCTAATTTGGCACTTTTAGCTAGACCAGAATTGGGTATTACATTTACCAAACTGCACTGTTGGAGATTGACTCAATACAAGAAGTGTGTCTTTCTTGATGCAGATACACTTGTAAGTGCACAAGATAAATCAATTCAATTAAGAGAATTGTGTTTTTTACTTGCTGCATTATCTATGTTAGGTTGTCAGAAATTGTGATGAATTGTTTGAAAGAGAAGAATTGTCTGCTGCTCCTGATGTGGGTTGGCCTGATTGCTTCAATTCTGGTGTATTTGTATACAGACCATCTCAACAGACCTTTGCTTCTATTACCGCATTTGCTGCTGCCAAAGGTTCATTTGACGGTGGTGATCAAGGTCTATTGAATATGTACTTCAGTGACTGGGCCAGAAAAGATATTTCCAAACATTTACCATTTATCTACAATATGTGTTCTACTGCTACATATTCTTATCTTCCTGCATTCAAACAGTAAGGAAATATGTTTATATAATTATAATTCTTTCATTAATGGAAGTTGTAATATGGTGAGGAGGATAAGAAGGATAAAGTGATTGAAAATATTGTTGTTTATTAGGTTTGGAGATGATGTTAGAATAATACATTTTATTGGTATTACAAAACCATGGTTACAGTATTTTGACACCTTAACTGGTATTGTTCAACCACCAATGGGCACTGCACATTTGCAACCATTGTTACAATTATGGTGGAACATATTTTGTGAAAAAGTGCATCCTCAGTTATCACCTGTTATGGTGAGTTTATAATTAATCTTTTTTAATTATCCTGTGAGTTTAATAGTTCACTAATAAATCATGTTTACACAACACTATACAATATTGGAAACATTTTTTTCTTTCTTTTTTTTTTACAACATTGAAAATGTTTTTATGAGCCTCATTAGATTATAAGTTACTAAATTTTAAGTATTAAGGAAAACAGGTAAGCTTTAATATTTAGTTTTTATTGTTAAAGTACAATACTACTTATTTGCATTGTAAAAATTATTCTAAATACATTTAGAAATAGTAGAGATAACATCACAAGCACAATCATGCATCACTACATGTAAACATGCTTAATAAAACGTAGTTAAAAGATGTACATATTGCACATAATAGAAAACTATTACTACAAATAGTATATATCGAAATTATTGCATTGTTTTTTTCATTGCATTATTTCATAATTTGAAAGATCTTTAAAAGATCTAACTTTTTAATCTTGATTCTTTGGTCAAAGGTGCTTTTATTTTTCTGTTTTTTTAATACCATTAGATGTACATATAATTGTTTTAAATGAAATTAAAGTATATATTAAACTTTTGACTTGGGAACCATTCAATTGTAACTGAACAGAATTTTTTTTTTATAAATATATTACCATTTAGTATTATTAGTTAAGAATGGCATTTTCTGGCATAATTTGTTGTTTTTTTATAGTATTTGAAATATATAATTTTTTTTCTATAGCATATGTTTCAGTACAGATATTAATAGCTGAATTAGTTTAAGAGTTATATATGTAAGTTTAAAAACGTAATTCCTAGAATTTACTTATATTCGTATAAATTTTCAAAACGTCACAGCTATTAGTATGTCCTAACTTCATTTTTTTTTTGTAGATCAGTGTCCATTTTTTTAATTCATTTTAACGTGTTTATATTAATTTGTAATTTATATCGTATTATATAATATTATTTCCGAATTACTATAGTAATTAATATTGAATTAATGTTTTTACACGTATTAATGTATATAGAGATATTTTGCAATAATGTACATCATACTTTATTTATTCAATCCAAAAATATATACTTAAAGATCAAATGGATAAAATATTAAAATATTTGGGTTTAAGAAATGCCATTCTGCATAATTGATTAGTTTAGAATAGTGTTTTTTTTTTTCTTTTTTAATATCCGAATATATTTTCCAAATGACAATGCTGGCACAAGAAAAATGGACACTGTTAAATTAGTTTTCTACTAACCAACTGAATGTGCATTTTTCTGTTTTGGCATGATGCTTGCATAGGCTACCAGCACATTGGCACCAATTTGGCACGAATTTTCTCCTATACCTTATGAATCCTCTATTCCAAGAAGTCCTGTTTACACAGACATACAAGACAAAGCACAGAACGACATTTATCTAGAACCGCCAGATTTTACAGAGTTTCAAGATCCATGGGAAAATTATTGCGTACAAAATGATCCAGTTATTTATAAAGCAGAAGACAATCAACCTCAACAGTATTATTCCACATTCAACAGTTCTCCACCTGTGTCTATGTTAAATGATCAGTTTAATTACTTAAAGTCTATTCATCAGACTCATTATGAAGCACCAACAGAACATAGTAGGGAATTCCATCATAAACAACACCATAATGAATCTAATCCTCCTTCATGTGTTCAACATCATCATAATCAGGAACAATTTAATCAATTTATTGATAAAAATGAGCAACAACATTCGTTTTTTCACTCTGAAGATATACCAAGTTCAATTGTTCAAATTAATCACTGGCAAAATCAGCATAGCATAGAAAATTGTATACCTGTACATAATGTACAAAGTCACCATTCCAATGAATCTCAACATCAGTATGTTGATTATCAATACACACCACAAAATTCTTACAACGATAATAACAGATTAGTATCAGAAAATATAAAGCAAAATCAACATGTTGTTTACCAACATACTACTCATCAACATTCCTCTAATGGTAGTAACAAATCACTGTCAGAAGTAACGAAACAGCATCAACACAATGAACCTTATATTAATCATCAATGTAACCACTACCAAATGTATGATAATGTATATAATAAACAGCTTACTCAACATTATGAACACAAGAATCAAACTTTTCAATTTAACGAACAAGTTGAACTCAAATTTAGAAAACAGGAATCTTTAAATGTCAATATTGATCACAATCAAACTGTGCAGAATAATGTAGCTTATCAAGATAATCTTCCAATTAAGCAAAGTACTGACCAAAATGATAATGTAAACATTACAGACGAACGGACTAACGCACTTATATCTACTAGTCCTCATCCTGAATCCAAACCTTGTACAGATATCCACATTGTAGCAACGCAATCCGACCCACACATAATGGATGATCTAAATAGTTCAAATGTAAGTAATTGTTCCCATATATTTTTTCTTTAAAGTTAAAAATATTCTCCTTATTATTAATTAGAGTTTTATTTACATTCAATAAGTTGCAAAATATTGCTTAAAACAATTGTATTGTAATTTTAGATATTATTTGTTTATTTAGTAACTTTTGGGACATTACTTGCAGTTTCAGCATACAATTTTGTTATAAAATGTCTTTAACAAACTTGATAAGTGTTATTTATTCTTTACATTTTTTAGTTCCTTTGACATTGTCCTATAATTGTACCAATAAAGAAAGCATTGGTATTTGGCTAAGAATTGTTCAAAATAAGTCTAGAATTTCCTTGAATTTATAACATGATCTGTTTATCATTATGTTACTAATTCATACTAGATTTGTGTGTTATTTTTCTTCATGTTTGTGGTATCTGCATTCATATAGTGTAACAATCACATATGGTAATTGTGTAAGGTAACTTGTCAAAGTAATCTTTATAAATGTACACTGATGATTCTGATCTGTATTCTTATATTTTTTATAATTAATATGTTACAAATATTTAAATGGAAGTATATATGTCTGATTATATAGGGTGGTCTTGCTGGTGCCTTGGCTCAAATGACATTGGGTGAACCCAGAAGCGCTGAACAAATTGCGTTAGAAGAGCACATGCGGAAACAGAGTTGGGAACAGGGTCATATTGACTATATGGGTCGTGATAGCTTTGATAATATCTGGAAAAAAATTTGCGAAACACTTGCCCTTGCACCTCCGCGATTACCATCCCCTCCTAAAGTAATAAGACTGATACACTACAAATTAATAAAAGTAGAATTTATGTATAAACAAATGTATAATGCAACTTACAGGAAACAGAAAAGTCTGCAAAAACTACAACTGACAAGACTGAAGAACCTGTTGAATCTTCTGAACCTACTCAATCTCTTGAATCTATAGATGAAGTGGATAAAGGAACTGGTATGTGTATACTTTGTGTAAAAAACTTACGTGAAATTATTTTTTATAATTATTTTATGGTTACGAAAATTACAATAATAGTATAAAAAAAAATACGAAATTTTTAAACCAAAAATAATATTTTTACTATATGGCAATTATGACTGCATATCAGAAAGAAGAGAATTAAACATCGGTTCTACCTAATAAGAATTTTGAAAAATAATGGGAACTGTGCATAAATTTGAGAATTAAAGTGCTCATATTTGCAAAGCCATTAACTTTTTATAAACACGCTTTGCGATTTTATTTTCCCCCCTTTTTTTTAATACAGCATGTGGCATTCAAACTCATATTTGGAAATAAAAATTTTATTATAGGAATTAAACTAAAAGAAGTTTAAAATTGTACTTAATAATATACTGGAAAATTTTGACATAATTTAAACAAGTGAAAAAATATATGTTTTTTATACAGTTTATCAAGTTTAAGTGTTTGAAACAGGAACGGAGGACAGCAACTAACAGATCCTGGCGCCATAGCATTGCTACATCTTGTAATGTCGTTTTGTTTTAATGGGGTAAATATTTTGAGAACTCGCATCACCATCGAATCGCGATTTTTAAATAAATTAAAAAAAGTTTGTTAAACATAACTAAACCAGCACACGGTATATGTTGAAACTAGCATTATTAAAATTATACCATTTTACAATAAATCATATCATTGATGATATTCTAATATTACATATAATTTATACTTCTCTAATGTATTTATATGTTAACAATTGATACGAACATATTCCATCTAATAAATATTTAGATGCTTAGTTATAGTATACATTGTGTAGAACAAATTAATATTAATTTTGCATTGAGATTATTCCATCATAGTATAGTTTAAATTCTTCAAAATAATTCATATAAAAGTAACAGCTACTTCTTTAAATAATTTATTAATATCGCTTTCATTGAAAAAATTTGAAATAATTACATTCATGTGGTTCACTTACATGTATTAAACAACGAAAACACTATATGCTTTTAATGCTTGAAATAAATATAATACAGCATTAATCAATTAACTGGTAATCACCATGCATGATATTCTCACATCATTGTTACTAACATAATGTTTCTGATGTTTGTCTAATACACTAAAAATATGTTAATTCTGTATTTGATGTGCTTTAAATTAAGCTGAAATGTTTGCATAGGTTGTATTTTAATAAGAGCACTTTTGTAATAACAGTTTCAGACACAATCATTATACCCTTTGTATCAGTATTAAAACTTTTTTTCAGGTATATTTTATGTATGTGTTAATAAACAACTTTAGGTAGATAGAGTATTATTTGTATATATTTTTAATGTTGTATGCCATTTTTATATCTAGTAATTAATTACACTTTTAATCATACATTCTCTGCCATAGAAGATAGTAACACATTTTTGTTCTATACTTTTTTATGATAGTAAAATTTATATATTTGAGTTATACAACAAGAAATGCTTTACATTACATTTCTATAAATCGTTGTATGTACTTCTAGATAACATGAATATTTTTCCTTATTTAGCTCAGGCAACAACCAGTCATACTGAAGAACAATCTCTAGTTAACAACGTTCCTATAACAAACGTACCTAAATTATCAGAGAAGAATGAACAAGATATTGATGCAACGTCTTCTACAAAAAAAAGTGTAGATGATGTTCCCCAAAAATTCTCAACAAAATCAGAAAGTGAATTGGTTGATACATTTGTGGACTCTTCTCCGACAAACATTTCAATACAAACATCTGATAAAAAAGTTGCAGAACTGTATTCAAGTTCACTACTAAAGGAAGCCCCCTCTCGACAAACAGCAGTGCCTATAGTATCATCTGACTTAGTTCAATCTTGTTCAATTGGAGAGCAAAAAGCAATTAGCTCGATGAAGGAACTTGAGAGCGGTATAAGGAATATAGATCTTAAACTTACGATTGATACCCCAGAAACAAAGCAACCAGACATTAGAGACGAAAAATATGCGAAAGAATTGTCAACTGCTTCTGAAATTCTAACAGTTAGTCCTGTCCCGATACAAGTTGCAGAATCTGTACTTCAAGTGGAACCAAAAGAGTCTGTGTCAGATTCTCAAGTAATCCAACAAGAAGTTCTTTCTTCCACGATAACACCCGTTCATTTAACAGAAGCAGAAGATAAAGTGCACATAAATGGTTCAACACTTTCAATTGATTCTATGCAAAGTAAAGAAAAATTATGTTTAAATAATACTTCACCTGTAAAAAGTATTGATACTGCCAATAAATTAAGTGAACTACCTACAAAATCAGAGGAACATTCACAAACTTTATTGCCTATAGAACAAACTCAATCCCAGCTTGTAGAAACACCCATATTACCATTGAGTATTTCACAATATTTAGCAGCAACAGGGGATTGGGCAGAGAAACAAATAACTGAATCAGGACAGAAAAGTAAAGAAAGTGGAAGTTGTATGGAAGGAACAGTACAACCAATTGAAACTTCGGTAGAATGTGAAGAAGCTAAAACATTACCATCGAGCAAAACTCCAGTTAGGCCTTCAAGAACAAAAGAATTAAGTACACCCTCAACAAGTGTTCCAAAAACTGCTCAACAGGATATAAAGAGCCAAGAGAAAGCAACAAAAAAGAGTGTAAAAAAATCTACAGAAAAGTTGGTATCAGAAGGAGAACCTACAGAAACAACTGATGGTGAGAGTACAGGGAAAAAAGTAACAAAAAAGGTAGTAAAAAAGGTCACAAAAAAACCAAAAACAAAGTCAGAAGAAGGACTGGATGATGGTGCAGAAGACAATAGTTCTGCTATTAAACAAAAAAAGACTGCAAAAGTTATCAAAAAAGGTACAAAACCTTTGCAAACTCCTGGTACTGATACATCTGTTCCTGAAAACCCATCATCTAGTACTTCTGATGCACCAACACCACCTAAGAGAAAAACAAAAACTGCAACTGCAAAAACAATAACTAAGAAATCTGATGTAGAGCAGTAATCACACTGCAAATGTTGACAATAATTACAAAATACTCTATATACAAGTTTCAAAATTAAAAGCTATATAAAACAATAAGAAAAAAAGAATAAAAGGTGATACTTGCTAGTCTTTTCTAATTTTTTATACTTTTAACATATCTGAAACTGTATCACCCCCAAGCTTTTGTGTCTTGAATATTTTGGAATTTATTAGGTAATATATTCCAAGGAAATATTTTGCTTCATAATTTATACATATTTTATTACATGTTCTTTTTTTTAACTATGTGTCAGTACTAAATAAAGCTTTTTATATTATATCCCTACCTACTTGTTTACATATATCGGAATGAAACTAATACCATTTAGATATAATTTTCTGTAATTATTAATGATATATTATTTTAATATGTGTCTGGACTAATTTTTTTACTCATTTATTAGCTTCAATTTATTTAGTAACATATATATACAAGTAGCTGTGATTGATTAACTTTAAAATACATGTTATTTTAACGAAAGTGCAAAACAATATATTTACATTTCATAGAACTATCAATGAAAAAATGTTATATAGAATAATTATACATTTATACATTTTTATGAATCAATTTGTATCTTTGTGTACTTATACATACATATACATAGTATGCCATCATACTATCATCACAAACTTTTAATTTAAAAAAAAAATGTCAGACATTTTGTTTGAATACATTCATTAATAATCAAAATATACATAGCCTTATTTATTACCCATTTAAAGATAAACCATCTGATTTGTAAAAAACATTCAATTTTACAAATAAAATCTATACATGTACTTCCTTATAATATACCAAATTATCCTTTACTGTATTTATTAATATTTATGATCACAAATAAATATTTAGACATAGCATTAGATATTTCTTTTTATTTACTACACAACATGAAAAGATATTTAGAATAAAAATATTCCTTTTATATTTTACATCATTTTTTGTAATTTCGTACTTTATACAATGTTAATTACAATTATCGATTCTTCAACATTTACATAAAGGATGTTCTTTAAATATCGCTTCAGGAGACATTTTTACAGATCAATTTAATTCACATATAATTATCAACATTATTCAAAATTTTGAACAAAATAAATAAGGAATATTAACAAATAACAACAAGATGCATGAATATTTTATTTACATGCAATACGTGTCGTCATAAAATATGGTTAAAGGATATCCCTACTGCCAGATAATCCGTACAGAGGCGCAAGCTCGCGCTGCAAGTAGATACGACTCTACAGCATTCCCTACACAGTCTTAAACAGTATGGTCGTTGTGCAGTTTTCGATGAGTGACAAGTAACGGTTTCTGAATTAAGAAAACGCAAAATAATGATTTATCATAACTAAAGTGAACTGAATTTGGTGTAATGATCAAAGATATGGCTGATGATGAGGCCATACAGGCCACTAACGACGATGCGAGTGAGTGTAAAAGATATGCGGTGCAACTTGGTTATTGGTCCGATCCATTTATCAACTTTTTCGTAAAACAAACTGGACGTAAAGCACCTGAAATCAATCGCGGTTACTATGCGAGAGTGAAGGGCATCGAGGTGTTCGTTGACAAATTTATCAAAGTACGTACTAGTTGGGTTTTTTTAAATTTTCCAATTGCAATTTCAAAATTGGCATAACCTAGAACATGATAGACACAATCCGGGATACAGCTGATTTGAGTAGCAAAGGACGTGCAATGCCAGAAACCTTGACCTGGCCGAGGCCCTGTCCTAATTTCCGAAGTCCCCTTTTATCATGGAACAGTAAAATAGGTTAATCTCACATAGATATCGCACTTTTTGTACGAAAATAGCAATCTATTATAATTATTATTGTTAAATGATATTTCGACTTTTCTTAATGAAAATTTGAAAAAATTTATTCCTCTATTTTAACAATGATAATTCGAATTCGAGACAATGTATGGACGTTAACGTTTATTCCTTTTTCAAATTATTAATATCTACATAAAATAAAAATTGTACATTTTATAATCAGATAGAATTTAATTGAATTTTATTGTATAAAATATTTGTTACATAATTTAAAAATAGCATACATATATACTTAAATAAATTATTTTACATATCGTACAAAGACAAAATTAATTTATAACAAATCTAGCTATCAGGTGGAAAAGGACAAATTATAAACTTGGGTGCTGGATTTGATACACTTTATTGGAGACTTAAGGAAGCAGGAAAATGTCCAGCAAATTTTATAGAACTTGATTTTCCTAGCATCACTGCTAGAAAATGTTATCACATCAAGAAACATAAACAATTAATAGATATGTTAAATACAGAAGGTAGAGTGTTACATTCAACAATTTTCTGTGCACTTTTATGTAAATAGATTGTCTTAGTTGATATCTTCCTTACAGATGGAGAAATTAGTTTTTCAACAACAGATCTGCATGCTGCCAATTATCATTTGGTGGGAATAGATCTGCGGCACATATCTGAACTTACTAATAAATTAACACAAGCAGAAGTTAATTTTAATCTCCCAACCATGTTTCTTACAGAATGTGTCTTAGTGTATGTAGATGCTAGTGCAGCTTCTGCATTATTAAAATGGCTTGCTGGAAAATTTTCAAACAGTATTTTTATTAATTATGAGCAAGTGAATATGAAGGATAAATTTGGTCAAGTTATGTTGTCCAATTTACGTAGTCGCGGATGTTTGTTAGCAGGTGTAGAAGATTGTGAATCTTTGGAAACCCAACAAAGACGGTATGTATATTTTTTTTCTATTTGTTTCTCATGCACTATTGTGGAAGTAATGTGTATTTAATTAAGAATTACGTGTTTCAGCTTTACAATAAACAATTGGGAAGGCTCTAATGCATGGACAATGGTAGAGGTTTATGATTCACTGCCTCAAGATGATCGCCGTCGAATCGAACACATAGAAATGCTGGATGAACGGGAACTTTTAGTTCAGTTATTGCAGCATTATTGCATCTCAATTGCTTGGAATGGACAAACATTTAAAAATCTGTCTATAGCACAGGGTTAGCTTTCCTAACTCTTGCAAGTTACTCCAGGTAGTAATACTGTGTCATTAAGAAATCTATAAGCTTGTAAGTACATATGTAGTAACTAATGATACAAAATCATTGTTCACTAATGAAATTAATAAGTTTTAAATTTAAATTTTAATATAAATTAAATTAATAAATTGGTTTTGTAACAGCGTTATAAGTATACTTTTGTGATTGTGTAGATATTTATTTCATATATCTTTGTTTAAATATATTGCATCTTTAAAGTATTATAAAAAAACAAAATTGTGAAAATAATATAGAAATGATGATTTAATGCACTAGTATATAATCTGAAACAATATTCCATTTTCATTATTATTATATTTGCGGGCTATGAATGTTACAACTGTAATATTAAAATACTATTAACGAAAGTTTCAAGTTCTTTCATATTTTTCGAGCAGCTAAATATAAAGTACCAGCAAGAAAGGCAAAGCTAATTTTCATTTATATGATATTTATTTAATCTTTAAGAATTCGATGTATTTATTGTAATATTGATTTTCTAACTATCTAGCTTTACTTTGTTTTCTTACATCATTTACTACTTTGTACTTGGAAGCTCTTATATGTATTCAAAAATTTCCTACTAAATCATAATTCCTGTTAGCATTACAAATCATTGATTAATTCACTATATATGCAGTTTTTATTATATAAGTAATAACATGCAACGAAAATAATATTTTGCTTAATTATAAAGAAATAGAACAGCATATGTTTTAAAAATCAATATTCAAATACATCATTTTGTACAATATTCTAGCTAATTTAAATCAATTGTACAGGAAAAATGAATTAAAATATATTTGATATTTATAGTTACAAAACACTATAACTTATTCATTAAATTGAACAGTTTATTCATTAAATTGCCAATAGCATAATAAAAAAAAAAACAGTTATTTTCTTATAAAGGAAGATCAGGGTTGTGATATAGAGAAACTAAAAGTAATACAAAAGTGGAGATTTAATGAAATGAAAATGGTATTACAAAATCAAGTTAATAATAAAAATTATTCTTCACTTTTATATTTTTATATATCATTTCTTACTCAACCTTAAGTACCATATGCTTTATTTTATTTGCAACAATACATTTACTAATATTCTTATAAAGGCTTATTAGACCGTAAGGTATAGTAGATAGGAAAAACACACAAATATATTAAAAAAAGATTGTAAGTTCGTGTTCTAGAATTCATATGTTTTTCAAAATAGGATTGCATACCTGGAGTAACAAACACTAAAAAATTAATCTAATATTCTATTTTTCTGAAAAGTTATGGATCATAGATGTATCTGTCAGCAATGGTAAATTCTTTCCAATTTCATGTTCTAAACATTTAATAATAAAATCATACCTCATCAAAATAATTTCATACCACTTTATTTACTTTGAATGGTATTTATTATATATGTTAAATATTTTAAATAACTTCAAGTTAGAGAATCAAATTGGTCTACACTTAATTATCATAAATTGGAGGAAAACACACTGCCAATGTATAGTTGATAATTTTCAAAGCAGCATAATTATTAATAAAATATGTTAGTTACCTTTGCAAAATCTAAACTTTCAAATGAAGTAACAGATATCAAGTACTATTTTGCTGCTAATTTTGACATAATCAAAATATTGGATAGAATTGATAATCATTCTTTCTGTAAAGTGTAAAAAAAAAAAGTGACAATTTGAATCTCAAACTTAAGTGATCTATTTACAATAACAAAATACGCAATTCTATGTTTTTACATGTACTTCACTTCATACTTAATGTTATTAATGTCTTACATGGATGCTGTAAATGTTAAATCGTACAATGGCTATATTCTATGTGCTTCCATATTCTAGACAGGTAAAAAAAATGATCAGAAAGTATATTCTTACCTTTGTGTAATGTTGTGATATTGTTACATTGTGCATTTATATTACAATTAGAAGAGGATAATCAAGAGTTAATATTAATTATAAATTAAAATACTATAGTACTTTTTTTCTTATATTTAATATCAAAATCGTTTTAAATAAAAAAAAAAAGAGGAAATAGACGTAATGTTATGAGACATTTTTAAATGTATGATAAAGAAAGCATAAGTGAATATAGTTCTACTTATATTTAATTTATTATATGAGAACCACACAAATTTACTGTACATTATTCTATTTCTTAAGTATTCAATTCACTTTTATGTGAGGTTTGATGAAAAATAAACAGCATCTATCTTTATGTGTATATTTTCTATAACAATTCATTTACAATATTTATTTTTATGTAAAAAATATCAAAAATATTTAATATAATAATTACAAATTCAATACAGCCAATATTACAGTCCTTATTAAAATACTCAAATAACTATTATATTATTGTATGTATTTATTATTTGAGTATTTGAAGCATATATATTTATATTAATAATTGTTAGAATACCTTAAACATGTGCATTTTGTTACAAATTCAAAATTTACGAATTTTCAATTCTTACATACGAATTTTCAAAATCATTCACATTAGTTATTTAATGATAAATTTTGTTAATTAAAATCCGAGAGGGTTTAGCTGAACACATCCACCAACATCACATACATTTCTTGAAATTTTGCTTAAATTACTAAATACATTTAAGCTTTTATCAGAAGAAACTGATTTTAAGTTGTAACTCACACGGCTGGCTGCCTATAATATAATTAACGATATTCAGTATCTTTAGTAAGAAAATGATTTAAATAAACATAAAATTAACAGTTACTGAAGGTATAAACTTACTTCGGAGCACCAGGTTTGAGTCATAAGAAGTTCGTGTTCCATACTTGGAAGGTTTTTCTTTGCGGACGTAGTTGCCCTGCTCAATACAACAGACATAGTATACAAATCAAATGCTGCTTGAGTGATTCTATTAAGAACAAATTGCTGATCTACAATGTCTCGTCCATATCTGATTAGAGTGGACTCTATACCTTGACCAAAAGCTTCTATGCTCTACAAATAATTATTTATTATTAACAATTGATTATTAACGTGTTAGTATTGAAATTATAGATTGATATAAACCTTGGCACAAAATGTTGCGCTTTCTTGTAAACTAGGATGAACTAAGTGAGTAAAACTGGGCGTTGATGCTAGTCCAATTGCTCGTGTCGCTCTTTTCGTTGCTTCTTCAAAAATCAATCCTAAATTAGCAGTAGGATGTTTAAACGCTCTTTGTAATTCTCTCAAATGACTTCCTGCATACTGAATCCCAGTGAGTGCGACAAAGAGACGGAGAATATCATTAGTTCCTTCAAAAATCCTAAATATACGTAAATCTCGCATAATTCGTTCGAGGCCTGCCTCTTTCATATATCCCATCCCGCCTAGAACTTGAATAGCTTCGTCACAGACCCACCATGCGGATTCTGATGCAAAACACTAAAAGAATAATTATTTTACAATAATCAGATAAATAAGTTACTATCTTCATTTGAAATTTACTTTTGAAATTGCAGCTTCTAAATGATATTCTTGACTTCCATTATCCATATTACCAGAAATTGTATATGCAAGGGTTTCTGTTACATACTGTAACATTGCCATACGTCCTAATTTTTCTTGGATACTTCCATAATTATCTATCGTACGACCAAATTGTACACGGTGTGTTGCATGTTCAACCGCTTTTTTGATACAATGACGCATAGTACCGGAGAGAGCAGCTGCCATACCAAATCGGCCATTATTTAAAATACTCATTGCAACCTGATAAAGTACAAAATATATGTTAAATGTCGTCTGCGGTTTTTAAAAGAAATTCGACGACTAGAACGATTCATACTTTGAAACCCTGTCCTTCAGTATGTAAAACATTTTCTGCTGGTATTTTAACATCTTCAAAATATATTTCTGCTGTATTACTGCATTTAATACCCATCTTTCTTTCTGGTGGTCCACTCGTTACACCACCGAAAGATCTCTCAACAATAAATGCAGTGACCTTGTCCTTTATTTCACCTGTTTCTGGGTCTTTTGTAGGGACTTGCGCAAAGACAGTCATGATTTCTGCTATACCACCATTTGATATCCAAATTTTACTGCCATTTAAAACATAATGTGATCCATCTGCCGATTTGACTGCACGAGAACGAATTGAACCTGCATCTGAACCACTGCTTGGTTCTGTAAGACAAAATGCTGCATAATCTCCATTGCAAACTCTTGGAAGATATTTCTCTTTTTGTTCTGGTGTACCAAATAAAAGTATACCCTGCATAAGCCAAACTGTATTATTAAAACTATAGTTTTTACACTATTTATAAATAATAAATAAATATACACCTTAAATCCTATACTTTGATGTGCACCTAAAGTGATAGCAATACCTAAATCATGATATCCACAAATTTCAACACATCTACCATATTGGGTATTACTTAATCCCACTCCACCATATTTTTGTGGAACTTGAAGAACAAATGCTCCAAGTTCCCACATTGCTGCCATAGTTTTATCATCTATTGATGCAGTGTCGTCATTTTTCACTGGATCATTTACTTCCTTTGAACACAAAATTAAAATAAGTACATGTTTAAAAAACTTCCAATCTTTTTGACATAATTTAATTACCTCATAGAATTTTTCTATAGGATCAATTATCAATTTTAATGTATCAACTTGCTCTTCAGTTAAAACTTCTGGAAAAGGAAATATTTGACTGGTTTGCAATTGTCCACGGAAAAGATTCATAACAAAGGACTGAGATTCCTTTGTAGATGCATTTTTCGTAATTCTTTCTTCTGGTGTAGTTTTTACAGCAGCCTGTGTAGCTAAACATCTGAAACATATATTACTAATTGTTTAAAAATTTCAGTAGATTATATAATAAGTCACAAAGGTTTTATAATTTTTTTTAACACCTTTGTATTAGAAGTTGAAGTATCATTAACCATTTTTCATTTTATATTTTAAAATTAATAGTTAACATATCTTAAAAGTACATTATACTCTTAATGTAATAACATAATTTACATATCTGTACATTTTAAATTTTACAACCAATAATTTTCAGTTATATAATTTGTACTTCTTACTAAAAAAATAAACACAAAATGTATAGTCTGTTTATTTATACATGTCATCTGTTCAAAGTCCAATTAGCTGACATACTTCATAATGATGCAAACATCTCAAATATGATTTTATAAATTCATGCAATGCATTTAACAATAATTTAATTAATAAAATTCTTTGAAGAAATTCTTTAAGAAATTAAAGCTGGAAAGTTTAAATATTTATCCATGTGAATAAACTGCATATTCGACTTTTGTTTTTTGACAGATCAACGTTTTAATTCTGGCATCTATATATACTGTTATGTATTTATAACTTGGCCTCCAACAATTTAAAACGATTATATGACATGTAACATTAGCAACAGGTTGTACAATAACACCATTACAACATTAATTAAAAGAAAACGACTCACCTGACATTCAAATCAATGATTTTCACCAAAGTTTTGGGTCTTAACGCAAAGTAATTCGCAACTCGTAGCATTTTTAAAGTTGACGTCCAAGTTATCAGAGCTTCTTACAATAAAATGATCATGCAAATTATTTCGATGCTTTAAAATAATGAAAATTTGCATAAAAATTACAAATAAAGTTTAACTTTGAACATTTACGAAACTGGGACGATGTTCTAGTCTTATACTACTATTGCGAAAAATTGAACTAATTTATAAGTAGTTCGTAGGAAGTACGTATTTTTTACATATGGACACCGCGTATATATAATCTATACTATAAAATATAAATAATTGTATAAGAATACAAGCTCCAATACTGTTTTAATGGATAATATTCGTAATCATACGTGAACTATAGATATTTAATATATACACAGATAATTTACAACAGGCGTAGGAATTAACTACACTTTTCAGCCGTTTTTCACAAGCAACGCCCTCTTCCTTGCTTTGTCTTGGCGCGTGAGTCGATCCAAGTGCTCTTTATACCTAAGCGCGTATTATATGAATTATGTGTAGTATATTAGAGCGGCACTTGTATTAATAAGTTTCCACATCATCTATAGGGTACTATTATCAATAATAACTTGATAGTTAATAATCGCTTACTTATTGACAAACACCAATTCTAATTTCAAATTGTTCATTTTTTAAAAGAATTCGTGCGGTTTGTAGCGTTTTGGCTATCAAACGTGTTCTATTTTACCGACCTATTTGATGGGAGAATGAAGCGGACTGCGTCGGTAATTATATATATATATATGTGTACAAACTATATTTTCTTTGCTATGCTTTTTATTGTAATAAAACTTAACAAATATGTGTACGCGACAATAATTTGGAATCTTTTGCTCTTTTACTCTTGTACCCTCGGAAGGACGCCGATCGACTGACTTTTTCCGGATATTTCGCCTAAAACAAAAACTACACAAAAAGAGGGCGCTGGAGTTTCCTCCCGCGCAAATCTCTCATTTTTCTGCTTCCCGGAAACTAACTCGTTTTCCCGATTCGCGGGCGGATGTAGATGTCGCTACAGGTTAATACATTGTGGCGTCATCTAACGTTAAAAAGCGATTTTAAACTAGCGTGCAAAATCCGACAGCATTACTAAATTCCACAAGTCAAATTCTAATTTACCCCCTTCACGTAGTACCAGCAGATCACCGCAAAATAGCATCACATATTCTTCTTTTGCCAGGAGATGGTTAGTGAGAATACGCGCTCTCATTTTGTTCCATTTTTGCTACCATACATGTTGTCGTTACTGCTATTGTATATTATCGATTTCACTTTGTCACTTACTGTAGTCAATAACGGCAATGCGTGTGGTAGCAGAAGAGGTGGAACAGTGAAAGCATAAACATCCTGACTAGCCAAAGAATAATACTTGATAAAACATGTGGCGTCATCTAACTATGTAAAATAAGTACTACGGAAAGGGTTAAACCCAGAGGTGGTTTCCAGAATTTAGTAACCACACTTTAAATGGCACCACACGCTCTGTTGGATTTAGAGCGATGGTTTGTTACCGCTGTTAATTGTTAGATGGTGCCACAAGGTACTATTCGCGCGTATTATTCCTTTTAAAAAATGGCCAACTCGAAATCAGAATTGGTGCTTGTTAATAAGTAGGGGGCTATTAACTGTTAACTTATTATAATCATAATAGTACTACATGAGTAATAACCTATTAATATGCGCATCGCTCTAATGCGCCACATACAGTTCTTATGATACGCGCCTGAGATATATGGAACACTTCGGTCATCGCAAAGGCCAAGGCGCACAGCAGGAGAGAGAGGGCGTTGCTTCTGAAAATCGGACGAAAAGAGCAGTTAATTCCTAAGCCTGATTTGCAAGATTCATATTTTGATATTATTTTGTTAAAAAGAAAAATATAAATCTGTTATTACAATTTACTACATTTTCATCGATAATAAAACAATAAACCGTCATGTGTCTGTTACTATATTTTTAACAGCGATATGTAACATTTGTGCAGTGATATATTTATCATTTAAATCAGAGAAAATACGTGGTCTAGACAGTAAACGAAGATTTTCACAAGTAAATATTAAAAATTGTTTCGAAATTCAATATTCCGCAAATTTCGATCAATTCTTATGTGTGATTTTAATTGGCCACTTTGTCGTCTGGTATTATAAAAAAGGAAAAAAAAACCTTTGAAATTTTGTGGGACAAGCAACGAAGTATGAGTACAAGTACATGCACTACTTGACGAAGAGAGATGCAGGTTGGAGATTTGGTGAATCGAATGAGAAATTTATACGAAATATATGGCGTATACAAATTGAGAATATGGGTTGAATCATGAATTGCACAAAGTATGAGTTTTATATTAATTAATCCTACAATATTTCTAATCTATACTAACTATACAAATTATGTAATATGACCAGCAATGAAACACTGCAGATTGAACTCATATTATCATTTATTTATTACAGATAAATGATATATTCAATTTAAGGCATGCAGCATAGGTGATTTGAAAGATAAATAAATATGATTGATTGCTCTAAATTATAGTCTGAACAAATTATTGTAAAAAAAATATTAAGTATGAGTAACGTTACTTCCCAAAACATGTCGTTAAGATCATTATTAACACTTAATAATAATGATTTTAAGGAGTTTGTCTGTGGCTGGGGAGCTGCAGTTATCAATGTATCCATTACCTTTCCTATTAATAAAATTATATTTAGACAGGTATGTAGAACAAGTTGTTTAATGATATTTCAAATAAACATATACATGTGTGTTAAAGAGACATCAATTTTTATTATTCTATAGATTTTAGAAGATGTCCCAGCCAACACTGCATTTAAGCAGATATCTAGAGAAGGTATACGATTACTATATCGTGGAATCTTACCACCCCTTTGCCAAAAAACTCTTTCGGTTAGTGTAATGTTTAGTATGTACGAAGGTTGTAAAGAGCGATTTCAGTCATTAACAAATAATGATGTATTAACTAGAGTATTAGCTGCCCATTTTGCTGGCACTGCTGAGGCTATACTTATGCCCCTTGAAAGAGTACAAACATTGCTACAAGATTGGCGGTATCATAATAAATTTAAAAATACTCCTCATGCATTTAAATATTTATTGAAAAATTATGGTGTATCAGAATGTTATCGTGGATTAGTTCCAATTATATATAGGAATAGCTGTTCCAATCTGATGTTCTTTCTTCTGAAAGAAAAATCAAAACAATTGACGGGTGAACAAGAATCATTATTAACAAGTTTTATAAATGGTGCTTTAATAGGTGGTTTCACAAGTACTGTATTTTACCCCATAAATGTAATAAAGATACACATGCAGTCAAAAATAGGCGGCAATTTTGAGAAATTTATGGCTGTTACTCGTGAAATATATATTGCAAGAAATAGAAGTATAGTCTCATTTTACAAAGGTGTGCATTTAAATTGTATGAGATCATTTATTAGTTGGGGAGTTATAAATGCATCGTACGATTTTCTAAAACAGATCATGTTTGTGTAAAAGCTTATAGTAGAAATGGTTATCTATATTTATTGAAAAGAAATTTTTTTTTGTGTAGTATGAAATTTTACAAATTGCTTTTTTTTTTTAAATTAAAGCTACCAATCGCACACTACTTCTTGTAATTAAGTACGAGGATTGCACAGAATTGGAAGAAATAATTTTTAATGCTACTATAAAAATGTTATAAAATATTTTTCAATTTAGGTAAATGAATTTATAAATTATAATTAATACAGTTAATTACTAATTATAATGTGCTAAAATGTAAAAAAAAGTTGTATAGATTTATTTATTTTTTTTTTATTTATTGTCAATGAGAAAGAAACTTTTATTCAATCATTTGCTTATATATGAAACATCGACGAAACGATAATTAACAATCATATTTAATAAAAAATTGTATTGTCATCTATATTGTTGAAATGTAATTTTTAATTGTACAGTTGTGCATCACATAGGACAACAATTTGATACCATGCTCAGAAGTTTTTTGTATTTTCTATGCTGTATATACATATTATACACATTTTGTTTCAAGTTTATAAAAGTGCAATGAATATTGGTATTATAATCTATTGTATAAATATACTACTAATAAACGATGAAAATATTTACCTGTAAATAAATGGCCAAAAATAGAACAGTATCTATTTTTAAATGTCTTTTTATTCACTTTCTAATTACACTTAGTATTAATACACTTTCTTCTATATTATGCAAACTGTATAAAAAAGTTACATAAATTACGTAAAATATAAATATAATTAGTACATATATGATAAATATTTCTGAGGAGTGAAGTATTTAAATTTCGTGTTTCCCGCGGATTCAAACAAACGAGGTACCATCAATGCGCGCCGTGCTGTATAAATCGATGCGCCTCGGCCGCGGGCTTTTAGCTACTTTTAGCCCACTCCAATTTTTCTGCGTCCCGGTTTATGGACTTTTTGCTTCACAGGAACGTTTCAAAACGTCACAATGTATAGCTCAACGAATCGAATCTCTCGATAAACGCGTCCCGTCCTAAAATATCGCGTGTGTTAAATTGCACGTATATATTGTACAAGGAAGTTAGTGCAGTTTCTTTGACGAACAATAAGAATATGATCTCGCTTTCTTATCGTTCAGAGTACTTGCCGTGGTCGCGTCAAACGATTTGTGAGAAACTAACATGTCATTTGTAATAACGACGTTCTATAAAACTCCGTCGACCCCGACGATTTGCGTTCGGCAATACGGGGGCTTACACATACGAGCTGCATAATTATATTAAATAATGAGAATCAACGCAACGAAAATGACTACTCCGATCGAGGAGAAAATTGATCAGAAGTTGAAGGTAAGTAGTTCATTGTATTTTTGTATAACATTCACTTACAATTTTTCTGAATGCGAAAACGAATTCTGCTATATTTTTATTCTATACTTAAACTTTCGTCAGATTTCGAAATAATTTCAGTGAAAATAACGAAACAAACACGAGAGAGATAAGTAACTCTTAATTTAAGAAAATTATTCACCCATTGATAATTTTGTGTTACAATGGAAGTGCCTTTTTATTTTATAATAAAATTGTATTTTAAGTTGTTTGTATAAGTGTTTAATATTAGAATAGATAAAAAAAAATCGATCTTATGTAATTAAGAACACCAGGATCATTAATGTAGAATGAATTGTTTAAGTATACCTCTGCAACTGACTGCATGTATACAAAGGCATTGAGGCAGTATAGTTAATTAATCAATATACAGGAGTATTTGTAATTCAAATGAAGTTTGTACTTTATTTTTCCAATTAACTAATGATAACTGCAATCTTCCACTATAATTAAAATCTATGATATTTGTATAGTTTTGAATATATACTTTGAAGGCAGATAAATAAATTAACATAATTTTTATTATTTTTGAAAAGGTAAGGACAGGAATGGTAAGTGTCAGTGATGGGAAAAGCAAACCAATACCAATGCGTTTACACTTGTCTATGGAAGTTTTGAAACTTCAAAGAGAAGATTTAGAGGTAAAGTTTAATGTCATTGTCCTTTTTAATATACACAATTATTTACATGATTCATAAAAAAAAGTATACTGATTTTCAGCAGGCAGCGAATCATAACAAACCACCATTAGATGCTAAGGAAAGAATGGTACAAATTACCAGACAAAAAGTAGGAGGATTGGGATTAAGTATAAAAGGAGGAGCAGAGCATAAACTTCCTGTACTTATATCTAGAATTTATAAAGGCCAAGCAGCTGATCAGTGTGGACAATTATTTGTAGGAGATGCAATTATTAAAGGTAAGTGCATCAATTGTCAAACACAAAATTAATATTCTTCAGTTTTTTTTATTACTTCCAAAAATAGTAAAGTGATATATTTGATGTTCAAGCAGAAGATATGAAACACTGTTTCTGTGTATATAGACTCTTGCATACTTATCCTATTTGTGTCAGAGCTGTCAATATTGGTTTCTTTCATCTGAAATGTTTCCATGACACATATTCACTTAAACCATTATAAAGTGAAACCTACATCAGGCTAACAATGAGAATTGTGTCACTTAGAATAATGATTCTGAAAACATATATTATTTCTTTTTTTATAGTAAATGGAGAATATATAACTGCATGTAACCATGATGATGCTGTCAACATTTTAAGAAATGCTGGTGATATAGTTGTTTTAACAGTGAAACATTATCGTGCAGCAAAGCCATTTCTACAAAAAAATGGTAAGTATAATTTTCTTCATATGTATATTGTAATATTTATTTATATTATTTATTCAACAACTACTTTCAGAAAAAGAAGAGAAATTGGATAATGTTGCAAATGGGGGTTCTGAGGATGAATGGTTATCACCTAATAGACAAGGTGGAAGCCCTAGATGTGGTCATAGTAGACAAAGCTCAAATGCATCTGCCACCTCAATGCAATCTAAAAAATGGGTGGATGTTATAACAGGTTAAAATAATATTTTTATTATTTTACTTGTTCTTTCGTTTAAAGAAAACAATAAATGTATGAAATATTATGTAATTTCAGTTCCATTAATGATGGCTTATGTAACAAGATACATCTTTGGAACTGATAAATTAAGAAGAAACGCGTTTGAAGTAAGGGGATTAAATGGTGCACGTACTGGTGTGATACACTGTGATGATAGTGCTATTCTGAGTCAATGGTTAAAATATATAACTGATAATATTACAGGTTTAACACATTTACAGGTGAGAAACATTGTTTTCCATTGTTTGATTAGTTATGTCACTAACAAATTGGAATTAATTTACCTGGAGGAATTATGTAATCATCCATAGTCCATGTAATCGATTTTTAGATGAAATTATATAACCGCAATTTCGGGGTCGGTGAACGTATAGAGTACATGGGGTGGGTCAATGAAGCAGTAAGCAATAGTAATCAGCCATGGCAAAGTTATAGACCAAGGTTTTTAGCTCTCAAAGGACCTGATTTATTACTATTTGAAACACCTCCCGTAAGTGTTTATCAGTAATATATATAATAATACATAATGTACATTTGGAGATATATATATATGTGTGATAAACTCCAATGTACATTATGCAATTAAAGGTGATAATTTATTTGCAGTGCAATATAGGAGATTGGTCACGATGTGCATTAACTTTCAAAGTATATCAAACAATGTTTCGTGTGATGCGAGAATCTGAAAATGTTGACGAAAGGCAACACTGTTTTTTAGCGCAAAGTCCGGGTAAACCTCCGCGATATCTAAGTGTGGAAACTAGGCAAGAACTGTTGAGAGTTGAAGCAGCATGGCATACTGCAGTGTGCTCAGCTGTTACGCATTTAAAAGTTCGTAAAAAGGTTTTACTATTCATGTTGAAATTTTATTATTTAAATGTATATTATTACACACGTTTCTGTACAGAGTAAAACATTTCCTGTTACTTTTAATGGGAGAAGTGCAGGATTAACATTGGAATGGACTCAAGGTTTCACACTTTCTTATGAGGTTATTGGAGAGATTGTGTGGCGCTATAAATTTTCACAATTGAGAGGGTCTAGCGACGATGGAAAGAGCAGACTGAAATTACATTTTCAAGAATCAGATAGCATTGCCATTGAGACGAAGGTATTTTGCTTTTCAATAGAAAAGATGATATATAAATATTACTTAACGCTCTTCTCGTTTAATTCTTCTTTTTTCTAGGAATTGGAATGTTCTCAGTTGCAGAATTTATTGTTCTGTATGCATGCATTTTTAACTGCAAAGGTTGCCGCAGTTGATCCAACATTTTTAACATCGACGACACCATAAAACTGAAGTAAGTATTATTGCCAAATAAATCAGAAAGTGGATCACTGTTTAACATTCATATACTTGCATAAACGTACAGAAATATTATGATTAATGAATTAGAACAAAGACATGTCGAATACTAGTCAATTTTTGAGAAAGATCTTTATCATTTTTGGAAAATTATATAATTAATGCTTCCAATTTTATTTCTACCGAACATTGGTGAATTTTTGATGTTAGCAATTCGATTGCCAGATGTTACTTTATTTATACGTGTTATTAAGTACCTTGCTATTAATTAAGCACTGCTATTTATTTTTTTATACTCGATGAATTACAAATTTTTACAAAATTTATATTTTATCACAATATTATAAGTCGATTATAAAATATAAATATTATTGCTTTAATTCTAGGAGCATAATGTTTTCTATATGATATTTCTTTTTTATACGAAAGTCATGTTTGCATTTATTATGGGAAAAAAGAAATGTTAAGTCAGAAATTAAAAAAAAAAAACTCGCGCTCGTTCATGATTTTTAAGTTCCAACGATAAGGCAATCTTCTTTGAGCAATAAGTTGCACGTTCACGTGTTTAGTTATGTTTCACGTATATCTGGTGCCTTAAAAACCATGAACAAGGTGTAATTAATAAGTTAAAAAAAACGCATCGAAGTTGTATAGTTTTTTAGAACAGCAAGTTTTGCGCATCTAATGCCAACAAGTATACATTATACTAGAAAATTTTATCTTATGTTAAATACGAGACACACGAGATTATATTAGCCTGATATTAATTTTAAATCAGTATTAATTCAGCGAAATAAAATCATGGTGTAATAATCTAATAGCAATAAGTAAGTTACAGTAGACCATGGTGGCCATCTATTAGAAAAAAACTTTGTTTACAAATATATAAACAATGAGGGATAGATTACAGGGGGCAAATATATGAATTAATAAAGCTTGTTATTGAACGAGCTTTAGAAGTAATTAAATTGTTAATTATTTCTTCTTAAATTGTAGCAGTGCGTTTAAAATGAACTTTCATTTGTATGTACAATGCGAACCTAAAAATTACTTCGAAAGTGGTCAATTTTATTTCTGAAAATTCTACCGCGTAAAAATCTCTTATTACATCGTGAGGTTCCATTCTCCTCTATCATGTTTAAAAGTTGTAATGTTACCAAGTACATTAAAGTAACTTTTGGAACAAATATCACACTTTGTGCAATTAATCTATCAATTTACAATTCTATTTAGAGCAATACTTAAATGTATAATGAATGAAAAAAAAAGACAAAAGAAATGCTGTTTAGATCACAAATTGCACTTTGTATTAATCATGATACACAATTTTTATTGTTAGGATATTACAAGAATTTTATCATAACCGTCTCAAAGAGTAATAAAACTGTGTGTGCTTACAATTACATATGTAATTATATATTCTATTCATCGATTAGTTGTTCAATATGTCTTAGTTGGTGATTTATCATACAAAAAAGACATGTTTTTAGTACTTGTATAGAAATGAATTTTAGTAATAAGGAGATTGTTGAAAATTTCATTTTTATTGCACATTTTAAAGATCTCCAGTTACTTGTAGAAAGTGCCTATATAAATATACAGAATGTCCCGTCGCAACGGGGATACCGCTTTGATGAATGAACGAATCAACATATGAAAACAATAAAAATAATTCACGTAAACGTATGCCCTGTTTGACCTTGGTTTCGAGTTATTGCGAATTTCTTATTTGTCACATCATACCTGTTTATCTTAACAAGAGGTGTTCGAAATGACCTTCTTGCAACTGAACACAAATCTGGAGGTGTTTTATCATTGACTGTCTTACCCTCTGTATTTCTCGTATGGTAAGAGAGTTAAAAAAAAGCATTCATTGAAAATCGAATTCGCGATAATTAAAAAACAAGATCAAGTTGAGCATTTGTTTATATGAATTGTTTTTTATTTTTTTCACGCGTAGATTCGTTCATTCACCAAAGCGGTTCCCCGTTGCGACGAGGCACCTTGTATATAATACAATAGCAGTTATAAAAGTACAATTTGCTTTTAATTCATAGTGTCGTTAGTTTTTGCCTATTTTATTTTCGAAGTTTAAAGTACCGAAGTGTTACCATGGTCAGAACGTTAAATACTACGATGGTTTATCACTGAAAGGCACTCTAGGAAAAAGAAAATTATCACTTGATTGTATCCAAGTATTTTATAGTATTTAATGTAAAACAATGTGTTTGTCTTGTTTGTTTAAAAAACGACCACATACACATAATATTGAACAATAATACACTTAGCAATTAAGTAAAACTCACTACTGAATTTAATTACAGAAGCATTGCGGTGAGTTTTTATAAATTTTAAATGTTGTTAGCCAGGGCCAAAATAGTTACACAAGATGCAAATACAGGGAAGTACTATGTAGGCAATCACTTGTTAGATTCGCAGTTAATTAAAGTGTAATGTCTAAAGACATAGAAATGAAATCCAATATAAATTGATGCATCTCTAAAGCAACTGTAATTAGACATTGTACTTATTAAATGCAGAAATACGTTACAATATTCTATGACATTGCTGTTTTTTTATTGTACACATACATCGCATGCATTCTATAGTTAAATTTAGATTATTATAAAAGAAATAAAAACTGCACAATTAGATTATATAGGTAAAATAAGTAAGAAGACATGAAATTGAACAGCAAAAGTTGAGTATGATGTTAAACGTATTTATTTGTTATTAATCATTATTTTGAAGAGTATCATTTAAAATGCGATCATTGGAGAATTCACATGAGAATTGAAAATTTTTATAAGAATATAGAATGTAATTTTTATTTGGTACACTGTGTATATAACACATTATCTCAAATTTGAAATCATTATAATGTAATACTTATATTATTGTGGTTTAATTGTAATTTATTTTACTATTTATTTGTAATGCTTTACCGTGAAGTATTTTGTTGCATTTGATGAGGCTGCACAATATTACAATGTTTTAGTGAATTCTACGATGTATTGACATTTGTATAAATAATTTAATTAATTCTATGTTACATACAAATATCAATGTACATAGGAAAACATGGCCATACATTTTCTAAATGATAAGACTTAAGTTTAAAACTGTTAATTCTGAAATCCCATTTCTCTCTAATTTTCATTAAAAATGCCAGAGAAAATTGTTTTCATAATGACATCAGATTGACATGGGATTACAGAAGTACAGACTAAGAGAAACAAAACAAACAAAAAAGATTAAAAACATTCTTATCTTATATTTTAAAATATAGTTTATGTGTTATAATGTCTATTCACCCATTGACAATATGTTTTAAAATATATTATTGTTAGAAGTTAAACAAGTAAAGCTGCAATATTCTTTAAACACCTACCACTTTTCCATAGTTAGACCATCGGTGATTTTCATTTTTTTTTTTTTTCGTAAGTAAACAATTTTTGTTCAAATTTGTATTGAAAAAATGTTTGCTGTTGTCAATTATCGTGCAATTTTTTTAATATATTAGAGCAGAAAACGAGTAATCGTAAAATAGAACTATGAAATAAAAGTAGTAGTTACATTCAATTATATAACAAAACGTTAAGCGAAAAATATTGATTGGAAGACAATTTTTTTTTATAAGTATTCATTGTGTCGTATTATTCTCAAATTTCGACAAAAAACTTATTTGCTTGTTTGATTTAATAATATTTCTAATATCAAAGACATGTCACGTCAAAACAAGGGAAAAACAATAGAAAATTCGCTTTTATTTTTCAAATATACATGTGATATCGGCGGTATCATACTTTATTAAATTACAGCTCCGAAAAGTACGGCTGTCAAGTACGTATCCTATAACGAACGATGAGCGACGTGTATCAAGTGAAATGTGTCGATATTGTCCTCATAAAAAAATTCTGCTGTCAACAGAGAATAATATATTCGAAGTATTTAAGCAAAGAACAAAATTGTTGAAAAGGTGTTCGCTGTAAAGTGTCAACTTGTGTATCAATATGGCGGCGAATCTCGAGGAAGAGCAAAGTTTAAGAGAGTGCGAGGAATACGTGCAGAGGCATAATGTTCAACAAGTTTTAAAAGACTGTATAGTGCAGCTGTGCGTGGGGCGTCCAGAAAATCCCATATCATTTTTGAGAGAGTACTTTCAAAAACTGGAACGGGTACGTATTGTACAATATCTCTTTAAAATAACCTCATATTTACTTATTCTCTGTTCGTTTAATTGTTCACTACAAATCATGAAGAAATTCGAGCTTTTTATCACATATTTATTTTTATTGCAAAGATAAGCACTTATATTACATTGATACAATTGGGACAAGAAAAGTATATGAATTCTTGGAAAAAGGTGTATCAAGTATTTCAAAAATGAGACGCATGCATTAGAGGCCTCTTCAAAGATTAATAACTATTAATATCTATATAGAGCTAATCATTATTGGTCATATAATTTCAGTAATATAATTTTACTTAGGTTAAACAGAAATGATTTGCAATATTTTTGGTTGTATTAGCATATTGGTATACATAATATACAACTCAATATGCTTTAATTTATGTTACAAGAATACTATATTCAAGATAGACTGAAAATGTCATGCAACATCACCAAAACGTAACTCAATAATATATCATAAATATGTAATATTCTAAATATCAAAGGTAATGAAATTTTAATGCAGATTTTATTTGATAGAGAGAAAATATGTATAAAACATAAAAATTTGAATTTTAGTAATATATACTATCTTAACTTTTCTGAGTTTAGGACTTTTAGTATCTTTTAAGTAATAAGTTTTTTAACTATTACGTTTTTCCCAATTATATTTATCAGTAAGAGTCAAACTGGTGATGAGATCTTTTAATACCCTGACTAATGTTGCTTCAGAAAAATATGCTACTCATTGAAACGCGAATAACTCTGAACACTGTAACAAATATTCGAAATTCCGGAGTATTTTTAACTGAATAAACAATCGTTCGAAAGTTTTACGTCGTTTACAACTGAAAATAAAACTTAAAATATGACAAAATACAATCTCAAAGCGAATACGATACGAAATTGAACCTTATAATCTACAAAGAAAATCTTATTGTATATGTGCTGTTTGAATATTTACTTTGTAACAGTCTTAAACGCTTGGCGCCAAATATGTTTATTTGAACGTGTCCATTCCACAAACTTTTTCTAAGTGGGGGCAACTCGGGCAATTGGTGGGGATGGCGCTCAATATTGCTACTTATAAAAAATTCTAACTCAATCATTTTTGTCGTCAAAGATTTTTATCCTTGTACGTTCTGACATTTTTATATAATCAGCAGACATCTTATATTTTATTCTGATTACAATTGAAAAGTATATCCTTGACACGAACCTATCGAACGACATTGTTCCCCGTTTCTGAGTTATACAGCATTATCCTTGACATTAAGATTTTCGTATCTCCGCAAACAACAACGGCGGAGACATTTAGCCGCGTTGCCCTTTCTTCTTATAGCTATATCGTGTGGCAGTGCTATATCGCGTGAAATAATCGATACTATTTTCCATCTCTCAATAAGTTCTACGGTCAAACAAACACACGGTCGAGAATCGTGCGAAATCAAGCGCAACATCATCGAGGGTACCATTGCTACCGTTACTATATATACACGTATATACAGAGGCACATGTAGAAAGGCAGCCGGTATGCGTGGATACAGGAGCTGCTCTAAATATAGCGTATGCTCGAAATATAACGAGGCGCGCAACCTTAGCCAACAACGACACGACGACGATGAAAGTCGTCTAACGCGTCGTCCTCGAAAATGCGCGAACCGCGCTGCGACAATGCGTTTTAAACGGGCGACACCGGAAGCACGTTGTTATATTTGTACAGTTTTCATCTGTCAATAATAAGTTACCCATCGATCTGACTGCGTCTCAACGAAAAATCTCGTGGTAGAATTTACCATCTGGCACTCTATACCATCTTCACAGACGGCCACGGGAAGGATTGTGTCGCATTAATCGAATTTGGCGAGGCCTTAGAAAATTCCGAAGCGGCGCGCGGTCGACGTGTGTGTAGCGCGATTCAGGAACGATCTGCGTTACAGTTCGCGCGTTACTTTCGCTCGCTAGCCGTTTAAAGGAACGGTTCTTTTTTTTTTATTGGTTTCGCGATTCTAAATAATCGGGTGTGTAAGATCAAGTGTCGAAGAAATATACGCGCGTTCGGGTGGAAAAGACTAATTTGTGAAAAAGAGTAATTTTCGACAAATAATGGACGAGGTACGATCGTGAATATAGCGGATATTACACGAGTTGGATATGCATTTTACGCGTTTTAAAATTTCTGCGTAGAGCTTCTCGATCCTTGAACGCGTCATTTGTCGAGCAAGAAACGATCTGCGGTTTATGCTTCGATATTTAACGCAGTTGAATCGCTTTGCTTCAGTGATCATCGTAAAACGTCACTATTCACAATGAAAACAACTAATCTTCTAACTGTTCAGTTTCTACGCGGAATTATCGTAGGCAAATAAATCGAGTGTTACGTGATTGAAATTTACTAGCTTTTTCCCCGTTTAAAGTCTGTCGGTTAATAATACCGTTGATAAATTGAGGGATATATTTGTGTACTTTTTTAATGTGCAATAAGATGAACATGATGTACATTTAACGAATGCCGTTTAAACACGTGTTAAGATCACTGACCGACTAATCTTGACACTGTTCTACTGTTCTTTTAATACGATACTATTGTTAATGTGATTCGTGCACTCATAAGGTAGAGTTATTTTAAGTGTCTCTCGTATGTACATCTGCGTACATTGCCTTGCCAAGGTAGATGAATGAGCATCTTAACTGCATTAGTCTTAACTGCATATTTACTAGCTTATTTTTTATTAGAAGAAATTAATCGTTTAGATTATCTATGTAAAAATCAGAGTTGATTGAATTGATAAAAATAAGGTAAAATAAATGTACAGATATCACAAGTAACACTGGATAACGAACGTCAACAAGTTTATTAACGCATATTGTCTCAGAGTATAAATTATACGAAATTTTTCGAGCAAAATCAAAACAATTGTCTCGTTAATTATATTTGTTTTGTGTATCCAGGCCTACGTTGTATTAACTTTTCTACCTATTACGATCCGACAAAAAGTTTCAATCGCAATCGTTCTCAATTGCTGTTAAATTTTAATACAATACACAGTAACGGAATTAATTTGATAAAACGGATAGCCGGTACGGAATCCCATGATATTCACGACGCGTTTATCCGTGAAAACGCCGAGTGACCTATGGCATTATTTGCCCACCTTTTCATCGATGATAATCATTCACAGACCGTGTAATATTTTATTCAAAGGCTTATATAATTTTACAATAAGCAATCAAGTTTCAAAGGACCAAGAGCCTATGCTTACATGAGTGTTTAATTAAAGGAAAATTTTCGTCACCTTCCCCCTTCTTTATTATTTACGAAATTTACTTTGAAATATTGGAAAAAAGCATTTTCTTCTTTATAGTATATCTGTGTAGTATATTACGTCACCTTTTCACGTTTGAAAGGGTAATTTCTTAAGCGTCGTTAAAATGGTGTGTTGCGTTTGTAGTTTATAGGGTGCACGGTAACTTGTTGATCGATGGAATCGGTAGAGTTGGCGTTGTTTACCTTTGTAAACAATGAAAATAGAATAAAAATAACTTAAATTGTTTATTATTTATAACATACAGGGCTTCCGTTTGTATGTTGAGAGAATTTTCATGGTAAAAAAAAGAAATAGCTGCGTATAACATTTTCTATGACCCACCCCATATGCATTGCTTGTGTTTTCATCTAGGAAATTTATGGAAGCACATGATTTCATTAAAGTAAGGGCGCGCTGTTGTTTTGCGCATGTCTAAGCAAAATTGACTAATAAAAGCAGCTTGTTTTTCTTACGTGATTCTTCCACGCTTGTGCCGTTCGTTTGTGAGTAAACAGATAAGAAAAAAAAATCGAAAAAGCTTCGTTTTAAAAGAAAAAAAAAGAAAAGCGTCGATCGATTGACCTATAGGATCGGAGGTAGTAATCGCGAAACACCTAGGAGAACATCAGCTTCCGACATGGTGCAACAGGCAAGTAGAGTAAAAAAAAAAAAAAAATCGATCACGTTAAAAAATTCCATAATCGATACCATTGTAATTACAGTTACCCGCAGAGTGTTCCATTTGAATTGATTATCGCGTAAATATCTTCAATATTATCAATGGTACTGAAAAGTGTTTCACAAGATTATGCATTTCTCAAAATCAATATAACTTTTCTCTGAAATGTTTTTTCGATATCGTTGATAGTCTCGAAGATATATTCACATCGTAATCGAAACAATACAATTTCGTTCGAAAACTATCGCGCAAGGTTACGCAACTTTTGTTTTGCCCTTTGTTTTCGCCACTTACCTCCCCGCCTCTCATCCCTCCCGTCCTCGCCCCCGCGTAGATCAAGTTTCGAGAATCTCAAGCATCGAAAGATGGTTTCTCCGGTAACCTACTTTACGTTATAGCAAAAGCCCAGACGCGCATACGTTGCGTAACGTTTATTGAACGTAATAAAGGCCCGTTAGGCAGCATGCGATACTAATCGATTTTTGATTTCAGGAACAAGCTCACGATGCCAAGCAACAAATTGCGACCAGTCCTGAGGACACCGAGGATATACCTGCCGGACAACAGGGTCCTCAGGTTCCCAGGCGTAGAGGAGGTATATCCGCGGAGCCAGTCTCCGAGGAAGATGCGACGAGCTATGTTAAAAAGGTCGTACCTAAAGACTATAAGACGATGGCTGCCTTGAGTAAGGCCATCGCCAAAAATGTTCTATTCGCTCATCTTGATGAGAACGAACGTTCCGATATTTTTGACGCCATGTTTCCTGTCACATTCTTGCCTGGGGAGGCGATCATTCGACAAGGTAAATATTAGTATACCCAAACGTGCAGAAGTAAAATGATATTGTCTAATGAAATTGCATTATACCGAAAGTTTTACTTTGTATGTTAAAAGGCGACGAAGGTGATAATTTCTACGTAATCGATCAAGGGGAAGTCGAAATCTTTGTGAATGGCGAACTAGTTACGACGATAGGAGAAGGTGGAAGTTTCGGTGAGCTTGCGTTGATTTATGGCACACCTCGTGCGGCAACCGTACGGGCGAAAACAGACGTGAAATTATGGGGTATTGACAGAGATTCGTATCGAAGAATCTTAATGGGTTCTACCATAAGGAAACGAAAGATGTACGAAGAATTCCTTTCCAGAGTTTCAATTCTGGGTAAGCAGTGATATGCGTTCCATCAGAGCGTGCCAAAATTGTGGAGAACATGTCGTTGAGAATTCTTGGTATTTTTAGAATCTTTAGATAAGTGGGAACGGCTCACAGTGGCTGATGCTTTAGAACCAGTAGCATTTGACGATGGTGAAACGATAGTTCGACAGGGTGAGCCAGGTGAGGACTTCTACATAATCGTCGAGGGCACTGCGGTTGTTTTGCAACAACGTTCAGAGGGCGAAGAACCAGCTGAGGTTGGTCGTCTAGGACCATCTGATTATTTTGGTATGTTATTCCCATTTTTGTTTTTCTTTGATATATTTTATTATTTTAGGTGGCAACAAAATTTCTAAGAAAATAAAATGTTCTGTAACTAATAGTATTATACTGATTGTAGGTGAGATTGCATTGTTACTAGACCGGCCGAGAGCGGCAACTGTTGTGGCTCGAGGCCCCTTGAAATGCGTGAAACTCGACAGAGCAAGATTCGAACGAGTTCTAGGTCCGTGCGCGGATATTCTGAAACGCAACATCACCCAGTATAATAGTTTCGTGTCTTTATCCGTATAAATTGCCGTACCAGCGACATTATCAACCATCCTGGTTTCTTTTTATGAAAGTATGTATCACTATTAACATTTTTTTATTTGAGTAATAACGTAAGGTAATAACTTTATGTAACTGAACTGTATGTCGGCAAACGACGCGCGCGTGCTGAAGAGTTATATATGTTGATCACCCGTTGAATGTACACGTTTTAGTAGCTGTTATCTTCAATGAAATATCGACAACAAATTCAATGAAGATTTGAAATTACTTTCTATTTTAGAGTATAGTTGAATTGTTACATTATCGTTCGGTAGTTTAATAAAATGTAGTTGAGATTGTTCTTTTGAAATTTCTGAAAGAGTCACTGTTATATCTCGCTCTCGTTCATGCTTATTATGCAAACAGTTTTTAATTGTTCATTTTTGTTAATGTATGCGGTAGAGATCGTGAAATACCGACGACATATATAATTCTTATAACACAAGTTGATTAATTAGGAATGCCGTGATACTGCATCAAAGTGATTACACATTTTCCAACTTGCAACTCACGGTGACATGTAGAGAACGAAATCTTTAGCCACTTTTACAGGAACGTATTTTCCCCGAGGATATTTTCGAAACCCGATGAGTATTGGAAATAAAATTCTACAAATGCATGTTTCACCTCGCAAGCCCTTTTTCTATGTTTGATGGAATTAATAAAAAAAAAACTGTTGTTCCGTTATGAAATATTTTGGTTTTCAATTTTTGTTACGGCAATATTTAACTGTTATTTATTTTGTCAGATATTGAAAAAATTTGATAGTTTTGTAACGATATGTTTGAAATAAGTGTAACTTATATTGCATTTGATGACGTAACGATTAATTTATACACATACGTGTGTGTGTGTGTGTGTAGGGTTCGAAAAATATAACGAATATTTAATTTGGGCATTTGTATACACCACACGTTACGTGAATAACGGTGAATTTAAGTACTAAAACTTTCTAATGTATAAGATCGCACAATTTTTATCGGCAATTTGTGCACAAGAACCGAATAACTTTAAAAAAGAATCTCTTTGTATTAAACAGTTGCATGAACTGATCGTAAAAAATTTACCATATGTAAACGGACATTTGTTAAGTTAATAAAAAGAAAAGGTGTTCTGAACGTCATGAAAAATTAACCGACAAACATATATACTTAATACAGTTTCTATATTTAAAATGTAACAAATACTTCATTTGCAACAAATCTCTACATAGAAATATATCTTTCTCTTCAATGAAACTGTTACTTCCATATTTATGTATTTTTTCTAAGCATTTGTAATCTTTTATGGCATAATAGAAACCTTATTTTTTTCGTGTTGTCAAAGAATTCAATTTTTGTATGTATAAGTTTGATTCTCGAAATATAATAAACGTTACGTTAATGCAATACATATAAATTGTTTAGTAATACGCAGCAGACAATTTTTTCGTTCTGTATAGAGACTTCGTTATGCAAAGAGATGTTACAAGAAAGACTTTGCTTTCGAGTTACCCATTAAGTTATCATTTCCAAACGAAGATCATATTGAATGCTTTCATTTATGATTGGGAATATAGATCTATATATATGTATACTGACTGCCGCATCAGTATCATTATAATTTTTATTGACATTTAGAAACAAAGAAAGAAGATATAAAATTTAAACTTAACCACCTGCAAGTACCTTTATACTTTAGATTTTAGCGATCATATCCGTTGTTCGGTAGTTGAAATATAAAAATACACAGGAAAGTTTTGTGTTTTATTAATTAATAAAAAACAAAATAATGCTCTGAATTCTCTGTAAATTCATTAGGTTTCTAGCATAACATAGATATTAAGAAATTAGTATAATAACCGAAAATTAAATAATTTATTACGCACAACACCATGTTCGAATGTGATATCGTACAATGAAAAATGTCTTTTTCTTCTCTCTGAATTCATAACCTTGTACCCCTGTGTGTCTCTCATTGCGTGGAAACAAATTCTCGACGCCCGATTAGAATCGACAATGGATTATCAAGAATAAAAAAAAAAAAAGCATTGTCCTGCGATAAACACTTAAAAAGATAAAAATAATCACTCTTCACCCGCGAATAGCATTTGATACCAATATACGTGTGTTGTCCCGATTAGAAATGTTCTAATTGTTGACTCTTGAACACGTGACACGTTGAATACTTCCTTCAAAACCCCGGATGCTTCGTGCGCGGCTATTGTCACGAAGGCATAACCTGTCTTCTCTTTGCTTCCATCTTCACTGACGAGAACGGTTGATCATTCCAATTCCTTTCGATAACCCTCAATAACTTCCATATTCCTTACCGAAAAGCCTGTTGCAGCGATAACGTTATATATTCAACATGTTCCTCAATTCCAATCCTTCACCATTTTCTTTTCTATTGTAGGAGCAATCACCGTACCAATCGATCCATTCACGCGTGTATTACGTTGAAAATCCATGGTAATCGAAATATCCCTTTGAAGTAGCAAGCAATAAACTGGATCCTTGTGTAGAGCGAAAGATTTTGGCAAATGGTTAAAAAATTCCGATTCCTTTGATGGACAATGTGTTTTGGAAAAACGACGAGTAGAACCACCAGACACGAGAGTAAAAACACGTAATATAATTATTAACGAATGTGGAGAATCTGTTGCGATTGAGGAATTCGAAGTTTGACCAAACGAGATTTTTTTTTGTATGGCCTGAAGATATCGTTTCCTTTTTTTTTTTCCCTTCGTAATTCACTACGAGCCTCGGCTTCATACCGAGTTTCTATTGAGGTAGTTGCGGACGACTTGAAAAAATGACCGTCCTATTTATTTTGTACAATTCTTATCAGCCCGTTATAAATTGGATTCTTCGGTTTGCGGTGGGCTGACATCGAGACACGTATGTACAAATTACATGATGGGGAAAACTTTCATTTACAAATTGTTGTTCGACATGAGCGATTGTCGATCAACGAAGAGAACAATGATTAGGGGATGGTAAGAATTATCGGTAATACAGGTCAACGTGTAGTAAGATATATGCACATGCATATGCATTGTATAGCCTACATATGCATATTACTGGGAAACATATGCATATACACACACACCGATTTGTGCCTATGAATGTGCACAATGGTTTTCGTTTTTTTTTATATATATGTATATCTTCCACGAAACAAGAGTGATGTTGCTTTTTACCAAGCACCTAGAGAACCACTGCTTGTCTTGCAGTCGATTAGGTGTTGTTCAGGATCAGCATAAACCAACCCCAATTCATTGACAAATTCATAAAACTTGTCCAAAGATTCAAAGGCCAATTCTGCTACGACGAAATCAACCGCCAAATTTTGCCGGTAGCTAAACAGTAGAAGAAATGTATCGTTAGACAATCGCGTATCAAAAAGATGTGTATGTTAAAAACAATATGCATATATATATAGTCGAATAAAAAAAAAAATAAATAAATGATAAATATAAAACTAATCATTTTTTTCGGCTACGTTGTCCTGTAACAGAAATCTATGTATAATTATAATTGTTAAAAAAATTATTTACAATTTTCCACATCCATTGTATAATATCTCTGTAACAATGTTCCATATTTAGGAAAAGTAACAGCAAAGCACTTGTTGCTTTGTATACATTTTCATCTATAAAAAATGATATATATATATAAAAAAAAAATGATCAAATGTATTTCCATTACGCTTATGGAAGTATATTTGAAAAGTTGTTTAAACCTTGAAAATAGTAAAATTACATCCAACATTAAAAATTTGCAACTCATCTTTCCCTAGACAATCTTTCGATTATAAAAAATTGCAAAAATAAATAAAAAGAAACAGCTAGAGTTTTACCACTAATTATTTTGAAATTAGTTTTACCGCTGACAAATTATTTTGAAATTAAAAACTGTCTAATTAAATGTACCTGTTAATAGTAAATTAATTATGTTTTCATCTATAATATTTTTGTATATTATTAGCGTTATTAATTTTTGTAAAATGTTAAATATAGCTTGGAGATGTTTCAAGAAGATTAAATAAATGATTACTTCTAAAGATTCTAGTACGTACGACTTTATCATGGTCTTCAATGCGTTCTTGCGTTCCCTTGCAACAAACCAGTCCATCAAGAAGGCCGCCATCCTGGGCGCAGAAGTGTATAGCTTGAAAAAAGCATGGAAGTTACCCAGCCACCAAGCAGAACGCACTTTTAGCGCATGCTTTATGCACTCGTCATTTTTGTCCTCTTCCGACAATGCTGCTAAAATTGTCGTTAAGTCTGCAAAACCAAAAAAGAAAAGCAATTCATTTATCATCATCGCATTCTATTTCAACGTTAAGCTGGATTTATATTCAATTGATCAAGTACCTTGTGTGTTCTTTGTGAAAATATAATACAATATCCTATATGCGATAAATTCACATCGGTTTTCTCCACCGACGTCTTGATACAACATCCGTAATTGTGTTTGACACTGGTTGAATTCTTCGTGATCTCCTTTTTCTAAAGCGACGCGGGCGTGTGTTTCATACACGTGGACTGTAAATGCATCTCGAATGCCTTGGACGGTAAGATCTTGACGAATAGATTTAAGTTGATCACAAGCATATCTATAGTCTTGATCGGCCACCCAGCGTTTCTTGACATGTGCCAAAGAATTTTGGAGTACACTTACCGGTCGAACAGCGGAGGGAGCTGGAGCCTGTAACACGTGTAAGTGATCAATATTGTATATAATCCCGCGGATTATATACAAACGAAATGAGTAATCGAAACAATATCTTACGGATGTTAATCGCAAATATGGCTTCTCAATATCCTTGCATATGCCGACAATGTGAAGTCCGGTAAAATCAAAGTCCGCAGTGGGATCGTCTTTAACACCATTGCTGACAGTCCTGGAAATAGTATCATTAAATCTTGCAGCACGTTGTTGTAATTTCTCCTTGGATCCTAATTCGTCAGTGTTGCCTGTAGCTAAACCAAACTCTGAATAGAAATGTGATTTCATCTGTTTAGTCTTCTTTGTTTTCTTGCTGTTGTGACTCTGTTTGTTTTTAGCTGACTTTTTCGTTTTTAACGACTTATAATCGTGTTCCCGATCACTAACATTCGACGACGAGGATGTGCTACGCCTGTACTTCCGGGACGGCGGGCTACGTGTATTCGAACGCGACCTCGACTTCGATCTCGACCTCGACCTCGATCTCGACTTCGATCTTGATCTCGATCTAGTCCTCGACCTTGATCTTGACCTTGACCGTTTGTGATTCACAGAGAGACGCGCGCCAAGCCGAGCCCCGAGAGAAGTGGAAAGACCTGGCTTGCGCAAGCCTCCCTGTGTATTCATCAGCGGATTCGGCAAGCTATTTAATTTCAAGGCCGGTTTTTGAGGTTTTATAGTCATAGTCATACGTTCGCTGTGAATGCTAGGTAAAGGTTCTTGGTCCCAGTCTTTCACCCAAAGCGAACCGTCATTCGCTGCGCGTGTGATCTTTCCCTTCAATATGATCTCGACTTGGTCCTTGTCGACCGCCGTTTTACACTTCTCGTAGCATCTGTTCACATAGTTCTTCAAGCTATCAGGCCAATCGCCGACCGGGCTAGGAGTTGGCACGATGGAGGGAGTACCTACAGCTGGTGTACCAGCACTAGGAGTTGTATTATTAACGGTCGTGATAGCAGGTGTAGTAGGAGCAGGGGATTCTTCAGTTGGTGGAGGAGGAGCCGCAACTTCACGCTGTGCAGGAGGTAAAGGTGGTAACTCGGTCTTCAAATTGGGTCCCGGCACGAAATTCGTCGTCGTATTGTTTGCCTGAAAGCTATTGTTGAACTGAGCTGCTAAATTTTTATTCCGCTTACGTTTTTTCTTTGCAGCCCCACTATTCCCAGATGGAGAGAATGCCAAACCATTCTTTTTGTTTTGTACATTAAAACGGATCTGGTTATTGTATTCTGAAACAGGGAAAATTTGAACTTTATTATATACAATATTAGAGAAGTATGTGCTGCTTTAACACTTTGACTGCTACGCATGTTTACGCGCTATACTAAGCGCACTTCTAAAATTGAAACTTGACTCCATGCAGCTATGTAATTATACTGGGCCCGTTGCTACTTTTCGGTATCCGAAGATAAGTACGTATGTATATACCGAAATGCTCAGGGACATTCTCACTCAGTTGAAAATCTGCAATTGAGAATAAAACGTCTAAGAAATTCTAAAATTTATTCTTCGTTTTTCAGAAAAGTATATTTTTGCTGTAGTAATAAATGGTATATATGTTAAAATTTCTGCTCTAACTTTTTGCAATGTCGAAAAAAAAAAGTCAAGATGTCATTTCTTATAATAAAGGAAAGTGTGGAATAGATCACTCAGATCAATTGGTTTCTTATGCAACTACAATTAGGAAAAGAATGAAATGGTGCCAGAAACTTGACATACAACTTCTAGGAATTTCAGTTGCAAACGCTTTGTACGTTTATAAAATTGCAACAAAGAAGAATGTAAATATAAGACAATTCAGAAAATTATTAGCTACAAAATTATTGGGATTCCTGAAGATACAATAAAATCTTTCTCAATGTTGCCAGCATAATATTGTAGTTTGAAAAAATGCTTCTGGAATAAGTATTAGATGATCAAACAAAGGTCAACTTTTTGTTCAAATTGCCCTGACCAATCTCAGCTTTGTATAGAATGTTTCAAATTTTACATTCAAAATAATGTTCTAAATAAACCATGTTTTTACATTACTTTTATAATAATTTAACAGAGACATATTCTGTGGAATAACCTTCCAAATACCTACTAAAATCTTTCATAAATAGTCAACATAAGCAGTCAAAGTGTTAATATATTTTCTAAATACAGAACTTACGACTCATATCACTGTGCATTCCATTCCAAATACCATAAGGAAATGTATTGTACATATACCCTAGATGAGGCTGTATGGATGGTTGTACTTGATTGTTATGTTGCTGAGATGTTTGCACAGATGGTGGTGGTCCAGGGGGTAAGGGAGGAAGTTCTGAATCATCATCCAAAGACATTGGGGTTCCAGGTACTGGTGGTTGCTGATGTAGCTGCTTTCCCTGATTGTTGCCTTGCTGTTGTTGCTGTTGTTGATGCTGCTGCTGCTGCTGCTGTTGCATCTGCTGTGGAGTAAAAGGTTGTCCATATCCAGGCATCATTGAATGATAATAGCTAAATGTTTGTCCTTGATGAGGTACACCCTGATATCCTGGTCCATATAACTGCCTGCAAAAAGATAAAAACAAATTTATTGATACATGTAACTATTAAAATACTTAAGATCTCAATATATCTATGATTAATCACAGTTCCAATTTCTAAGCATCAAATATGATATTATGTTCAAAAACATATTTTTATTTTAATATATTATATCCATATATGTTGAAATGTATTTAATTTATCAACTAATCTAAGATATTTATATTACGTGTACCAATCTAAAATTAGACCATAGTAAAGTATTTTTTCGATATGTCGGATATATAATCACGTTATATTATCATATTTACTGTCCTTTATTTTTTACTCCAATCCGCGAGCAATCGGTCTACGTAAAAAAACAGGCATCTTCGTTTATTTAAATTTGATGAAAAATTATAAAAAGAAGCTGATTGCATGACATCATACAAATGTTACTCCTAACTGCGTTGTTCAGTTACACCTATATAATTCCTCCGAGTGACGCATGACTCATTATACATTCATAAAGCGATAGGTTTTCAAGTAAAATTGATATTAAAAGGAAATTACCCTGAATATGGAGGAAACATGTTGTGGATATTGTTGGGCGAGGGAAATTGCCATGCCATATTCGCCATTGAGCCTACTCCAAGTTGTGGCTGTTGCTGAAATGGCTGCTGTTTCTTCTGCGACGCTGTAGCCTCGCCTTCTGGCATACCGTGGAACAAAATCAGAATTGCTTAAACAATTGTACACGAAACGTTTCACTGCCGTATACACGTTTGCATTACCACGGATTAGTCCATAAGAAAGTATTTAGAACATTCCCGAGATAATTGTAACTTCTATCGAACTATAGCGCGTTAAATACGACTAAGCCGTTTCGACAAAACTAAAATGGAGCTGACGAGTCATACTATAACCCGCTGTTAGGCGGCAGCACTGTCATATGGATTTTACGTTATGCGCGAGATTTGTCAAGTATACCTTAATATATAGTAACTGTAACATAAACTTACGTAGATTTTATCGTAAAGAAAAGCATTATTTTTTTTCTAATCAGAGATAAAATCGGTGCAACGCTTTTAAAATAAAATGTACTTTATACTGATTGTTCGGAATACTTTTTTAGGGGTAGGCAACGCTCCGAGGTAATATGTTCCTAGAGTAGTATGATTGTTTTTTTTTTTCATTGTTCGGATGCTAGCTTCTTTCTTTTCTTAATCGAAGCAACTTGGGGTGAGCATCGTGTGCGAAATGGTCGCGCTGTGAGACGATTTATCATGGTTCTCCTTTCATTCTGTGTCATAAAGAATTTATAGGAAACAATTGCCGATGGTTGTTATTTAATGCGGCAGCGTAACGTAATGAAACACGTAGGTAGTTTTGCAACGAAATGGTAGAAACGGAATATGGCCTAACACGAATGTAACATTATATCCGAAGGATATCGAATGAAGTTGTACGTAGTTGTCCGCTTTTTTCCCCCTTCGTGCCGGAACACGACTAAAGATAGATTCGAAACATTTAAGCAGAGTTGTAAACTGCGATCTGTTTTATCTCTTAATCCACTGTATTAATGGCCTCGCGATTGGATTTCGTTGTGCCGCTTTTATAAATACCATTTTTTTTTTTGCACGCGCGAATAAAATCTATGCCAACGGTATATTCTGCATTTTAATCGCGCACTGGTTTATCTGAAAATGCAGACGTCTTTTTGTTCGTAGCCTAAATGGATTTTACGCATTATAAAAAATTATAAAAATCTCAGATTTTTTGTTTTTTCGTTTCTCTCGTCAGTGTAATATAGATGTAAAAGTAAAAGTAGACTTTCGATATATAAATGTACCGTTGTTCTCTTTTTTTACATACGATTCCATATTGAATCGCTAACTCTTAACATTGGCAATTGTGTTTCTATTTTACGAGGCGTAAAAATGCCCTGTCATTAAAGTATATTTTTTGCACTATTTTTCAAAATAGAAAATATCATTTTACGGCTGGATCGATTATGATGCAATAACGTTGATTGTTTCATCTTGTTTCGTAGATGAAATATTGGGTAGTTAATTGATAGATATATAGAGGCATGTTGTTCGCCTTGAACGAGTTCTGGTCCTTTCTTTCAAAAACACCGTTTAACCAAAGATTTAAAGAAAAAAGGAAAGAAAAAGAATAGCCGTGTATGCACTGCTGGAATAAAAAGGTCATATAAAAGAATTAAGTTTAGAAATGATCATCCATTACAAATAAAGGAATTTAGACTGATACAGAATCCATATTTTTTGGCTGAGCGCACTAGGAAAAACCATAAGAATAGCCAATTTGTTTGAAAAGTATAACAAATTTACAACTGTTGAGGAAAAGCTTAATACACACGACATTCTGTTTCCTCTGAAAAAATTCTATACCACATGCTGGAAATCAAACTCAACTATAGTTGCCAGTTGCATCAGCATTTTCCACTTTCGTCTTGCAACAAACTGCAAACGTGTGTAGTGTCCGCCTCACGTAATCTTATCATACTAGAACAGACTGGTAAGTAATAGTATTAGAAAGCTTGTATAAATGGCGAAAAAAATCGTCAAAATTACATAAACATTCGATAGGATATCCAGTAGCGTATGGACGGCGTTGTTACAAACGTTTATTCTTTCGCGTCCAACCTTTACCCGTGGTTATGGTTGTGCTTACATGTGCAAACAATTCTGAAGCATCAATTATTTGATAAAACATTCCGACGAATCACGTTCATTTCCGTAACGTGAGTTAGACAGGCGTACAGATACAAAATTACTTCTTTTGTGTATTCGAGTAAAAACTTCTCGTGTGGATTTCCGGTGAGAAAAGCACCATCTATATATTGCGCGTTGTCTACCTGTTAATTAGCTGCAGACGTTTCGATATTATTTGTGCTATAAAGCACAATTTAAATAGGAATGTTTGAAGTGATGCATCTCATTTTTTCTCCCTTTATTTTTAATTGTTCGACACTTTACAAAAGTAAAAAAGGTACTTCGACGGCAAAAATTTTTAAGTCAACAAAAATAAAAAATACAAAGTTCAATATCTGATTAAGCGTTAAATTAGGTAGCGTAATTCGTAACCTTTAAATTTCGAGCTGTAAAATTAACGCGAACGTTGATCGTGAATTATGATATACTTTAAAATTCTATATTATTATAGAATCAATAGTCTATCTGAATTCAAATTACGATCGATAGGTAATTTCGTACAAAATTTATGACGTTTCAACTTCGATCTCTTTCGTCTTTTCCACGTTCGTTTTCTCGTGTTCGGCAGTTTTTTTCTCCTCCTTTTTTCCCTCCTTTTTCTCCTTTTTTCCTTCTTTCTTGGTATTTTTCGGTTCTTTAAGTTCTTCTTTCTTCACTTCCTTCTTTTTTGGTTGTTTAATTTTCTTGGGCTTGGCAACGATAACAGGTGTCACTACTGGTTTTCTTTTAATAATCTTCAATAAAAAAAATAAAAAAATAAAGTGCATATTTACATAGTTCTATAATTCGATAAAAAGGATCTAACACCAGCGTGTTATTCTTTTACCATGCGTTGCAATAGTTTTTTTGTAGCCGTTTTGCTTTGGTATCTTTTGTCCCATGATTCCTTCTCCTGCCACCAAATACGTTGATATTCGTTCGTCAGTAACTGTTCTATGCAAGGACGTTTCTCTCTACAATTTCCAGCAAATGTTCCTTCATTATTATTAAAAGTTTAATCACGTCAAATCAAACAGTAATTTAATGTCAATAACGTACTTCTCGTAAGATGGAACGAACACCTTCTGCGTCGTAAACGGCGAGGAAACAATATTATCCGGACTTTTGCAGATAGCCGTTGGTGCCCATGCCTTCACTTTTATTTCCATAACAGTATTCATGATTGTAATGTGAGAAATTCAATTTTTGAATTGAAACTTTCCAAACTCTTCGATCCTCTAACGAATAATCAGAAAACGATAATACGAAATACGGCGAGAAGACGAACCGCTGGAAAAAAAAAATTAAATGAAACAACTGAATGACAAGGTAATCCGTATGAATGTAATCGAGTAAATAAAATATCGAAATTACAATCGAAATTCTATCGATCGAGATGAGCCCTGCAGCGCCTCATTTTCTACGCGGGAATAGTAGTGATCAGTAAATTATAGTACGTGTCACAGCATCCTGTCACGTGCCGCGTGTAATCAGAATGTCACGGATTTCGATCACTGTAACAGTATATATAAGGGGACGTTGGTGAATTAGAATCTTGACAATTCGACGCGAATAATCAAACGTGTCAGGCTAATATATGGGTAAAACGGGAACCGACACAACATTGTGTTTACCCGATAATCAACCTGGAAAACGTTCTCGCCCGGTGCTAATGGATTTAGCATCAACCACGTGCCCGACAACCAGGCGAGAGAGCATGTCCCACAAACCTTACACGTACTGTGCATCGAAATTATCGTCTTTTATAAAGTGGAACTTTATTTATCTCCCTATCGGTATAATTACAATGTTTCCGGTACGATTTTTCGCAACACACAATCCACGAAATATTTCGTTAATTAAATATTAATTTATTACTTCTTCGCGGATACCGTTCTTGCTTCGTTTTCACAAAAACTTAATGTTTCTTAAGGTAGATTGGGTAAATAATCGTGGACGGTTAAATTAAATACTCTGAAATGAAAAAAAAAAAACGTAATAATGATAGGTTACGGATAGGATGATTACTTTTTTTGCCAATGGCGGTATTCAAACGGAAGCGGATACCGTACTATTCGCTTAATTATCACGACCCTGATAAGGTATTCACTAAAACAAACTAGTAAAGTATGACGTTGTCGCTTTCACTCTAAGTCCGTCCTCCCTGAGCCCGTCTCTTTCGTTATGAGGTGAGAATAGCAAAACTAATTGGTCCGTTAAGTTTATCGTCGGCCGTTTAACGATTCGTTTGAAAATCCGAGATCGTCGAGACAAATTTTTTCGTCGGAAATGATCGATTTCAACTTATTTGATGTAGAACTGAAATAGAATACCGACAAAACATCAACGGTACTGATTTCTACTTGTTTTTACTTGATAAACTACCACAAAATTGTGTTCAATTGTTCGAGGATAAGGTTACCGTTTTAAACGTCAAAACGATCACGTTAAATGATTTCAACGATCTCGTACGAACTATATTGCTATGTAATACACTAGATACGGCGACATCTGTTGCAACTTTGTAAATCACCTACAACCTCACCATGAATTCGAAGACAAGATAACAGATTATCCCATAAATATTGCAGTCGATAAATATGTTCGTACTGAATTATCTATAATATGGTAAAACATGTTTACCTCCGTTATTAATTTTTTATTAAACAAAATACAGAGCAAAACGATTAAACTTTCTATGGTGAAATCTTAGAATACTTAGAGTAATAAAATTCGATATCAAGAATCGGTGTTTATAAGAAAAGAAAAAAGAAAATACAACGACAGTGGAGACGTCACAATTGCAGCAGCGTCTTATCCCTCCTAATTGTCAATCCGAACGTCCGTGTGGTAGTCGGTGAATCGTGTGCTCCGATGGGAAATGTAACTCCAAGGAGGGAGTAGAGCCCCACATGGGAGGAGTTCCATCGAGTTCTCTCTCCGTTGAGAGACTGCAAGGAGCAGAGGTGGTCTCTGCTCACCTGAGGATTTCAGGTGGCAGTCGCCCCGCTGAGTTGTTCAGCGACGGGTATCTTGTTAAACACTCTGCGATCCACAGAATCCCGCGAGTTCTCAGTTGAGTTCTCGTGTTCCATTCTGCACAGATAACATTATCATGCCGGATTTTTACGGTCGTTTACGCGCGTACGGTACCGACTCAGCCGAGGCACATGCGTTTTTCACGGTTAGTTCACCTATCATCGATGATTTCCTCACTTCTTTTTTATACAAGTAAATGATTATTTAGCAGCGAAATGATTTACCGACACTTATAGTTTCGTACTTCATTAAAATTTCATATTGTTCGATCTGTCAACAATTTGCAAAGGGTGTCGTGAAACAATGAAAGAAAAAAAACCGATCGACCGAGCAACCATTAGAATTATTTTTACCTTACTCGAGGATTGATCGATCGCGATTATCGACAGAGGTATCTCGATATTTTGACGAAAAGAGGTTATACGAGGCACGAATTGTAACGTTCGTATCGGGACGAAAGAAAGTGAACGTTCCCGGGGAAGAGTGATGTGTCGCACATTAAAGAATGGAACATTCAATCGGAAACCTGTTCATACCTGAACCTAATAAGGTGATTCGTGTTCTTGTAACCGGTGTTTGTTAGGCTACTAATTTTTAACGACACGATGTTCGTAGGAGCATCTCTCGATTATCGAACGATAAATGAACAAAGGTCAATTTTACATTGGTCGAATTCCAACAATTAGTGAAAAGTTACAGATGTAGATACACAGTTTGACAAAGTGGCTCGTAAAGATGGTACGCGATCGAATAACACGTAGTGTTGCGTGAAAACGCGGTGAAGTGCGCGTAATTGTATAATCGACACGTATATTTCAGTGTGTAATGATAATGTTGCGTAATCACGGGAGGGGAGGGAATTGTGCAAAATTTCAAGCTGTGACGGATTATCATCACGTACGGTGCAGCACTCGATGGAGGAAAAAAAACGAAAAAAAAAGTTATCAAACCGTGGGCAAAAAGCTCTCGCGAAATTTACAAGTTAATTGAGCATTTCGCGGACGTGCGAGCCAGCCGTAAAAGTTAATTTTTATTTTCACAATTATCCCACTATAAACTCGTGTGTATATCGTGAAACATCTGTTGAAGGACGTCGAGGTATCGATTGGTAATTCAAAATTTTTATATTACCTATCGCAATGCCTCGTATCGAGGCAATCGAATCGCTTGATTATACCCATTAAATATGCTTTAGCCGGGTCATGATCAATTCACATTCAGGGAAACGGGGTAATATTTTAAAGAATATGGAAATGAAAAGAAAAAAACGGTACACGGGGCACAGTTGGAAGTGTGTCGGGATACAGTGGTATTAGACTACCTAACCTATGATTTTTTGAACTGCTCGACATTTATTCTAATTTATGCCTGAGGATCGATGAAAACCGATTATCGGCGTACCAACAGAAAATCGTCACCCACGAAAGCATCCTGCCGTGTCTAACGGACGAAACGTTATTCCGTTAAGGGGAGTTGCCATTCGTTTTACAAATTGTTTAATATTATCGCCCATCATTAGTATTATCATATTTTATTGAATATCGATTTTTGACGCGTTTCGTTTGAATCGAACGGTTCGATTAATTCTCGAATATTCTGAATGATCGACTATTACACTGGTAACGTGTGGAATGATACGTCTCGGTCGATTCGTAAAATTTTGTCAGTAAAGAATTAAGATACTTTTAATATAATATTTTTCCATACGCGTCAATGTTAATCAAATAGATGAAATTGCGGCGAAGTTTGCTTTCTAATATACGTGTTCTGTGGAGTACTCCGGGACATTGTTTCAATTCCGAGGAGTAAACAAACATAAAGGCATTAGTTCCGCTTTCGAGAGGTAGCGGTGCACACGCTATGGTGTTATCGTGATAATAATTAAGCAGAATATCGAGGCTACCTTAGCAGTTGATTCTAAATCATTGCAGGACGACAAGCGGACAAGTGCAGGAAACAGAAGGCATCGATAAATCTGTTCTAAAACTGTTTTCGATCTTGATTACATTACCGATAGATGAAATGTTCGTTTATTTATTTTTTCTTTTTCCAATTTGTTTCCGCGAATGTAATATACATTTATCGAACGATCTACTTACAGTGATTCCCATTAATATTCAGACACCATTTAAAGTAGTATAGGGTTTTTAAAATTGAACAAAACGATGTGAGTTTTTTCGAGAAGTTAAAAGCACTAGTTTACTTGATAAAATGAACGAAACATTAAAAACAAAAATGCAACTGGTCGGAATCGCAGAGAAAATAGTGAAGGTCACTTTTTGCGACTCTTTTACTCGAGTCTGTAATGAAAATTAAAAAAAAGTACACGTTGTAGATTTATGTTAGTTGTATACATGGTGAAAATTGTATCGAAATCGGTTGATCCAGGAACAAAATGCAAGAGTCGTGGAAAGCTTTGATTTACACTATCTTTAACAATTTGCAACTCGATAGCAACGTTAACGAATTTTTACGAAATTTCCAACGTGTATATAATTCACATAAATTTACAAAATGTACTTCTCATTTTTATGGTATTATAAATATATAATAAAAATTATAATTTATTTCTTAAATTTTCATTACAGACTCGGATAGAAAAGTTGCATAAAGGGTCCGTTATTATTTTCCTCATAATTCCGACTAATTGGAATTTTCTCAAAATGATGTGTTTGGCACATCATTTAGTAAACGAATCCTTCTAACTTCTCATGAAAATTCTATTAGTTTGGCTCACTTTAAAAAAAAGTTATTGTATCCTAAAGGGTGTACGAATGTTGATGGGAGTCGCTGTACGTATTTCAGAAATAATGTATTCTCTTTTTGCGTGGATCGCGTACATAAATTGTTGATATTAGGAAAGAATTAATCGCGAAGACGAGCAAAGATGGAGGTTATGAGATTACTGTTCCAGCGGATTCGAAGATTAATGGCCTGGTTCGTCGCGGAGAACGTAAAATTTGTGCAATTGTAAAAGGGGAAATTGAAACCGGCGTTGTAATCATGATATTTTGTCACTCTGTTTGATCCGAGTACGCAATGAGAACGTTCATTTGTAAGATGTTGCATTAGTTTCTTGTTCGAAGAATCAGTTATATTTATTTTTCTGCGATAACAATGAAACTTTCATCGATTATCGTTTATTTTATTTACTACTAGCATCATTCTATTTTTCTACATTTTCAGTGTTTTCTTCTCCATCTGATTGTATTATAATGATTTTATTACGTTTTCTTTCAAGTTTCAACTTTTTTTACCAAACAGAAACAAAGAAATGCATACTTTTTACACTTGTAATCTCTTCATAGAAAAATAGAACGAATCTATTTGTTTTTTCTATATCAGAAGTTTCCCCATCTGATTACCGATTTCTTCATTTATTATATTATAGTAATTTTATTAGGTTTTCCTTTACACTGTTGAGTCCTCTAATCTCTTCACAGTAAAATGGAATGAATATATTCTTTTTCTTTTTTTCTATACCAGAAGATACGAGTAAAAGATGAACTTGTCCTTAAAACACAGAGTACTGATTCAAACGATACAAATAGCGCGTTTGTCTCACAGTGTTACGATCTCTCAGCGCGATTACATTATGCTTCTATTTGTAAATTGATAAGGGAATGCAAAGTGGTTTGGTGCTATTAAAATCGCAAGCGACGCGAATAACTTTGCTCAACAACGCGTGTGACAGGGCGTTCTACGTGTTGTTCGTTTCTCCTCGAAGTGTTATCTTATAGGGTATCAATTGCTTGGCCACAAAGTAATTTTACAGTACAATGGCACCAGCCACGATCCACGCAAACCGCTAACTTGACAGAACGGTAATAAAGGCTCTCACCAATTTCTGGGGTTATTACAATATGAAATGGTGTCATCCATCTCTGAAATCACAGAACAATTTCTCTCCCTCAAATTAGCTAGCAATTTATAAACAAATAATTCATCTTTTAACATTTATATGCTACATCATCTTTTGAAAATAGAAACATTCAGATTTAGTAAACTTCATAGAAAAATTGTAAGCGTAACTCGTAGCAAAAATAAAGCACCTTTGAAAGTTTTATCGTTTATTTCGAAAAAAAAACCTGATGAAATCTGTATCGATCGAAGTCCCAAGAATAAAATTCAAGTGACTCTATTCGAATCCCCAAGAAGAAAGGAGAAATTGCGCGCTTAGAAAGTCCTTAGAAAAAGAATACACGTACCTTTTTATCACACGAGAGATTAATTCAATGAAATACCGAACAATGATTAATTTATCAAACGCTGCTAGATAATCGTGTCTTACCATTGGGAAGCTTTATTCGGGAAGCTTTCCAGTTAAAACCCTTATCTGACCGCTTGTGCCTTTCTCTTGTAGCGGCGGCTACGTTGGACATCAATGTTGGAATTGTTTCTCAGATAATTCATTTCTATTTATAACAAGACCACAGAGATACATTGACAGACTGACAAGGATCGTTTCACCATGTGAACACGCACGCGTTATTACGGAGATCAGTGAGTTTCGGTGCAACGTGAAATAGAAAAAAAAAAGAAACGAAATCGAGCCTTCACTGATGGACCTATCCGAAATATCGTTTCTTGGAATATATCGTGAAGAGAAACTGGAACACGTGATGATTCTTCAGACTGTTTTTAAATGACTGGAGAGAGATTGAAAAATAAAAAACGAAAAAGACAAAGTGAGTTATCGTAATCAAGTTGGAGCATGATGGGAGAGGTGATCCGCGTTTCTGGGAGGGCACCGGATGTCGGGGAGTTCCTCAAAGAGGCGATGCTGTCCCAGAGATTCGCCGATGTGGCTCTCTGTTGTCCTGGTGGACAAAGATTCCTTGCTCATCGTTTGGTCCTCTCTGCTGCCAGCCCTTATTTACAGGTCAGTGTTCTTATTTTTCATTCTCGAGAATTTTATGATATAACAAAGAGTGTCGTTACAGTATAATTTCACCTTCGATTTTACGATATCCAGCAAGATACTAATTTTCATTACTATATTACACAATTAATTATAAAAATATCACCCTTCTCTAACTACTTTTGTACATTCGATATTAACATAATCATAATTTACGTAATATTTATTAAATATGTAATTGTAATATTTTATTATATATATTTAATATTTATATTTTAAAGGTAGCTATAATTTAGGGGTACCACATAACTATTTTTGAATATTCGATATTAATATAATTGTAATTTATATAATATTTATTAAAGATATAATTATATATTGTAGTAAATATATTATACTATTTAGGTCTATCAAATTATTAGTGTGTGTGTGTGTGTGTGTGTGTGTGTGTGTGTGTGTGTGTGTATATAGTTGATACTTTTGATTCGATGTAATTATCACACGTTTAAAACGTGTAATTGTATAAATATACTGCAATATTTTTAGGTACTATTTTTAAACTATATATCTATATCATATAGTTTATTCTAAAAATAATTCTAAATATCAAACTTTTCTAACTGTTACTGTTTATTATATATATACTATATATATGTAGTTTAGGGCCCTAAACTATATAACATATTATATGTATAGTTCATTATAAAATTACAAATGTCGAAGTTTTTCGATTATTATTGATTATTATATGCAAAATTAGAATGTTCAAAAATAGTTAGAAAAGTTTAATATTTCTAATTATCTTTATAATAAACTATATAATACATAGTTTAAAAATAGTATCTGAAAGTATTTCGATGTATTTATATAGAATTTTGTATATATTTTAAACGTGTGATAATCACGTCGTATCGAAAGTATCCCAATGTGACAATTAATAGGTCGAAAAAAAAAGAAAAAGAAAAAGAAAAAGAAAAAAAGAAGTGTGTGCCATGTCAGATTTAAATTTCGATAATTTGCTTTGCAAATATATGGAAGATTTGGTGAAGATCGTTTACATAGACCAATTTAACGCAGATTCTTTTCAAATTGTACACGAAATTTGAAGGAAGGATTAGGAAATTTATAAAGCATACTTTTGATGAAATTTCACGTTTAAAAATACAGTTCCGATCAGCTAAAAATAAGGAAACGAACGTTCCCCCGTAATATGGAACATCAATCATCCTCAATCGCGTGCATACTCGAATCCAGAGAGAGAAAAAATAAAAAGAAAAAAGAATAGAGAACACGTATACGTAATATCATCTTTAATGCAATCCAAGGAAATATGACTTCCTGTTGTCCGTGCGTCAAACAGCTAAAGTAACATTCCGAATACGCAGCGATGTAATCGTGTATTTACAATGTATTTAATGGACCAACTCAACCGTAGAGTAAGTTAATTTCTGTTTAAAGATATTAATGAATCATGGCCGTCATTAATCATCGAGCATCCACGGGTATACGATAGCTATAAACGACGAGGTGTACTGGTAGAGCTGCTCGAAATGGAAGTTAAATAGTGAAAGTGAAATTCAAATTAATTTCTTCTTTCTGTTGTACCTCTTAGAAAGTTCTCTTTGTCTACAATATTACCTCTGCAGCCCTCTTTTATTTATGAACGCTCATAATACTTCTATTGTAGTTCTTTTACGGAGAGAAACGAAGACGAAGAGAGAGAAAAAAAAGAAAAAAAGTTGAAATAAAAAATTGAGGTACAAATGCAATTTTAAAATTTCTATTGAAAAAAATCTTTCTTTTTGGTTTTATCATGGGTTCAGTTTATTTCATAACCGCATTCACATTTCACTATCATGAATAGGTTAACCTAATCTAAATTAAATCACGTGATTCGTGAACAACTACAAAACAACTATCAATCACACTTTGATTAGAAAAGGCTGTCCATTGTGAAAACATACATTTCAATGCTCATTACAAAAATGAGCAGAAACAAAGTTGCACTCGGTAAACTACAGCTAATCGCCGCATGGAAATTATAGCGTGTGGGATTAGCTATTAATCAGCCTAACAAAACATGTAAAACGTAATAACAGACGTTACGTGAAATGGAGAAGATCCGTTGGAAAATTGCGGTCAATCAGGTTGCCAGGAAACAGGAAAGTAACGCTAAGAGAGTGTGTTATTGTGAAGACACGCATTAATTATAGGGTTGTTCTGCTGAACGCAGTTCCACCTCCGTGCATGTATCATACTTCACCGGAGCAGTCAAAGATTATTAATAAACCAATTTTCACACCTGACTAAATAACCATGAAGGATAAAAAATCACGGAGAATCGTTAAGTTTAACAGAACATAAAATACAGGCTAAGTAGTATCGTTAACATGTTGAATGCCGTGGGGGTCACCGGTGATCGGTATTGAGTTTATTCGTAGCGCTATGGGGGTCACTGGTAACCGGCGAAACCAAGATTCCTAGCAAATTCTTCGATATTATCATTGTTCCTACAATGATGTGAAGAAATTAATGCAACGATAGAGCATATAAAAATAGTTTCATTTATATATATTTTTTATTTTTATATATTATTATTTATTTATGCTTAAATATTATGCGCTCATATTGCGATGTGTTGAAATTGATGTTGGCGCTACGGGCAAGCCATGTAAAATTAGCGTGGCATTCAACGTGTTAAGTTGGGCAAGAACAGTTTAAACGATCGAATCTCGAGCTAACTATATATGACAACGAGACGAGTTACGCATAGTAGATGGATGACAGTTTCCATTCGTTGACGTGTCCCTAATGGTCGAGCATTAAAATAATTATGTATACACTGTTATAACTCCTGATATATACATATATGAAGATGTTTCAGAACATGTGGGCATAATTTTACTGATGAATTCAGCATGCTAAAATAAGAGGAAAAGTTCGTACGAACATATGCCCGATATCACTTTGTTTCCGAGATACAACCGAATTTCCATCTGCCAATGATTCTTTCGATAAATCGAGTTCTTTGTTCAACTGTTTGCAGATAATGTTCGATACATCGTGTATGATCTTATAAACTCTACGATATACTCTGCACTGTGTATACATTCCTTCGTAATGTTTCTAAAACTGTTGTGTTGTAGAATTCGTAACAGCAGTACGTGTACCAAGTGCATTAATCACATTTATTAATTAGCAGGGAACTTTAAACGAGTCAGAATCTCAGTGACAAGACGTCTAGAAGCTTATATTCAAACCGAAGGTAGTCGTTTCGCGCAATTTGTGTAAATGCAAGTAAACATTTGATATAATATAAAAATGGCTGTATCTCGGAAACAAGATGATATCGGGCATATGTTTATATCAACTTCTTTTTTCTTACTTCAATGTGTTGTCTACGTGTTCTGAAACGGCCTGTATAAAATCATTTTATATCAATCAAAAAGTATTCTGTGCATACAGAGCGTTTAAACTTTTAACAGTCTAACAAAATCATGCATTACAGTAAAAGAAATGTATATTTTATACGTGCTTTTTTAATAACTAATATGATAATTTTTGAAGCATGAAGTACATAATCCTACATCACAGTCCTAAAAGTATTTCGTTCCTTTCTAACTTTCTTCCTAAAAATCTCTCTCGATCTAGTAAACTGTTCAGTACTCGACGCTCTGCCTTTGACTGTCATGGGATAAATTGTTAAAGGGTTAAAAGCGTGAATTAATCTGTCTGTAAAGTCGAATTAATGTTTGGATTTTGTCAATGCGTATCTTTGCTCTTACCGTTTATTGAGATTCTACCAAATTGAAATCTACGCTTTCATAAATTGGAAATAACAGAAACGAAAGTAATACGATCGATTCATCGACTTTAGTAACTGTAGGAGTACATTTTTTATCAATATAAATATAAATGAATATTTATTCATCATATTTATTTAGTATTTATTTATATTCAATGAATTATATAATATAATGTTTAATTATTTCAAGATTAAGAATTAGCAAATCTCGAAGTTGATTTTAACTCTTTCGTTACGACAGGTGATTATAGTCGCTAACCGTAAGATGTCATTCATGTACGACGGGCGACCATAGCCGCTTACTATTTTGCACGCTTCATAACTTATTCTGGACTTGCAGTTTGGTTGTTCAAATATTTTTTTACTTTCATTTGTTTCTCACGGCCGATACATGCCAGTAAGGATAAAAAAGTAAATGTTTTTCGAAGAGATTAAGTGATCTTTGTATTGATTTCTACGCAATATGTACATATTTATCGCGGGATCTCATTCAGTGGGAGCGGAATCTCGGCGGAAAAGATGCTCGTAGCAAAAGGGTTAAACAAATTATTGCTAATACGGGAGCCTATTTATGTAGGCCTGGAAATTATTGGGCTTTAGAAAGGGCTGAGAAAAGTTTTCCAAACTTCTCCGGATTTTTCTTCCTCAGATTCAAGAGTTTTGTTTTAGCGATGCCCATTTTTGGGATTTTTCCAAGCGTGACTAAGAACACTTTAACACTAGATTTATGGGTTTTTCTCAAGTAAACGAGAGACCGAATTTTTCCTTCCAGAAATCGATTTATTAGAGAGAATTTAATTGTGCATTGTTAACTTACTTACAAATTCGAATATATTTTCGTATCATACCATTAACCCTTTGATTACGGCTCACTCTTGCATGGACCCACCGATGTATACAATGCAATATTCGTATGTCAGTCACCGTGATTGGCTGTTACTATTACTTATCATATTTACTTGTTATCCTTTCTTCTGATCAAACACTTTTAGAGTACACTATATTATTTTGAAAAATAACGAATGAATAATATGCGAACACTGAAAGACTTGACAATATTCAGCTGTTTACAATTGCTATGTTACATGTAACGATAAATTCTCTATTAGAAAATAATTGTAGTAAAAAAATTTAGAGGGTGTATATATACGCCTTTCGTAGACAAAGGATTAATAAAAGTGAGGAAAAGTTGCTGGGAAATAGTAGCAATTGTTTCTGTAATTTCGCCCGTGAAATCCCAAATGTGTGAAATTGAGGTGTCTTGTAAATCTAGTGTTAAAAGGAACCTTAATAAGAGACACGAAGAAAGAACGTTCATGACTTTCGAGCAGATAGCAAATCTTTGTGTATGTATAAACGCGTTGCCCGCATTCCTTATACTGCTTAAAACAAGTAGTCTTGTGTCAAATGTATTTATTATTTTCGGTTACATAACTGCTGTTAGAATCATTTCACTCACATCAATTCCAAACATTCTTCAACTAAATTTTTACAAAGGTTCGTGGCATTCGAACGGTTAATGTTAATATCAACGTTCCGTGTCACGTGTATCAGGTGAAGAAAATAACGTGGATGATAGATTAGGTCAGGTTTCCCACGTTCCCTATGATGCTACGAGGAAAAGGTTTCGTTTCTAATTTTTTCCGCTCTGTACCCGTATTTCATCGAACTACCATAATGTTCCTATACCGCGTTGCATAATCACCATCCTCTATCCCACATCTTTGTAACGTTTTCCCCTACAATTTTCTGGTAATCGTTTTCAGTTCGATTGCATACGGGCAAAACGTCAGGGAACGGCGGCTTAAAAATTACATCTTGCAAATCTCTCTCTTTTACTCTGTGAAAGGTACTGTGCATGTGTACCAACTAGATCGTTTTTCTTTTTCTGTATACCCCTTTTTTCTTCCTTTTTTTATATATACTTATATATATACATGTCTCTGTACCAGAACATTCTTAACAACAAATGTCGCTGTCTGGTATATCGCTGATTTCGGATTTCACGTTTAACCAGTCGATAATGAATACTATTTACGGGGTGTACGTTTTCCTCCATTACCATCTTCGTCAGTTGCACGATCGCCGTATTACAAGCACTGTTACGAATCCTGCGTTACGTAGATAACAGACCTTAAATAATGAAACATTTCGTTTTACACCGTTTTAGAGTTCTCGCGAAGCCGCTATGGGCAACTGTTCAATGTCACGCTTCCTGACGCGAGCCATATCGAGGCAAGCAAGCCACGCCAAAATCCGACGGAACGTGTTTCACGTTGGAAAATAATTGACGAACAGAATGGAAACGCGGCTGGATTAGTGGCAGTTAGATAGGAATCTAATGCAGCTGCACGCACGTACATACATGCCGTTTCGCAATGAATAGCGATATAGGAACGATGTGATTTGATGTTTAGAATATAATGAATTATCGTTTGACACTTTGATTATTATAACGGTAATCTATGACTGACATTTGAATTTTTTTCTCATTTCTTATATGTATTTGATATCTTATACAGTGACTCACATGAATATTCGGATAGCCTTTCGATACTAACGATGATTATAGTCGTTCATTGTTGAACGCTCGCTGTAAACTAACGGTGACTATAGTCGTCCATAAAGATTTCGCATTAATTCATAACTTAAATTGAGCAGAGCATAACTTGTTATATTTTTGGTTACGAAATTTCAGATGTTTTGTTATATACTTCAGTGGTCGTACGATTTAGTGTAGCTTTCAGTACTAAAGTAACATTAGTATACATATATACTTCGTTTCGATCTTGTGTTTATTCAAAACAAATTCTCGCAGACTGATTAATAGACATCTCTCTTCGATTTGTATTAGAGATAAAACTAACCTAACCTAACGCAACTAAGAAAATGCGTTATTTGCTCTAAAAATAATAGACGACGATAAGGTCGCTATTATTGTAAGATTTGCGATGTAGATTTATGTGTTTACCTCTGATTTGAAGTCTTCCATACAAAATTATGCTGTTGAACAATTTTATAAAGTGATATTACTATAAAACGTGTTAAAGCGTGATTTCCATTCCACTAATTCTTTTTACAAGATTTCACTGCTATGTCGTTTATCCAGTGAAATGGTATTCGCGTCGTAGTTGTCCCGTTCGGTGGTAATATATTCGTTATTAACACTTTAAATGCCACGCTGGTCTTTGCGAACCGACGTTAGCTTTTTTGTTCAGACAACGTTGGAACTTGAGGACCAACAATTTAGAAAATAATACTTGATCATCTATTAAAGAGTTTTATTAAAACAGTTTAAAGAAAGAGCCAGCTTTTTTCTGCTGGCGTTACAAACTTTCACAACTTTCTTCCGTTAAATTTATCGTAATACTCTTTGAAAAATTTTTGGAATTAAACCGCTGAACCGAAAGATGATAGAAGTAGATGTGGCGTTTAACGTATTAAACTGTCTGTTTAATCGAATCTACAAATTGTAAAACCTTAAATTTGGAGTATTTCCCTTGTGTAACAAATTTTCAAAAAATTATTTATCCTTCAGAAACTTTTCGTCGTACTATGTTCTATTCAAATATGTACATACTAGTTGAGTATAAAAAAAGATTAAACACGAAAAACGCTGTCGTTCGGAAATTTTGATTCGCAGCTGTATATAATTATCATTAGATTGCAGATTTTTATGCAAAAACATATTTCTTTTTCGAGAATGTAGTTAAAAAAGTAGAAATTCGATACAAAAGTTATTCCACCTACCAGATGTTATAAAAAACACCGTACATCGGATATTCTGTATATTTTTTTCATATTATGAATATTCAGTGCATTTCTGCAGGTTCGAAAATTTTTTACTCTAAAGTGAAACATGTCGGTCAACGTATGTATTTTAACATTGGTCCTTTTCATTCATAAGATTCTGTCAAGAGGTGTTCATTCTTCAGTCGAATCGATTTTTAACGGTAAATCGATAATAACGCGATAAGGATACGTCGTGCAGGAAAATTCTGATAATGTCTCGTAAACTTCTACATGTATCATTCAGATAATTCTGTCTTGATAAAAGCACGGGGTCAATGTACCCTAATGATTTCATTTACCGTTTCGGTCTGTGTAGATAGGCACAAAGAGAAGTCTTCTACTATCACGTAGGACGCACTATATGCGTTATACAAGTTGATGCATGCTAAACGACGCGCATGATCCTCGAGATAGTGGCCTTACCAACCATTAAAATGCTTGCACGCAGCTATTTTATGGCAGTTGATTCACTATATTCTCAAGATAGTCCACGCTGTCGCTTCTACGAAGGATTAACAATAAACAATTTCCAGATGTAGAAACACACGCTTTTTCTTCCTTTTTTTTCTTTCTTTGCCATGTGAACAACCCTTCGCAAGTGGAGTTGTAACTTTTTACAACTATGCACCATACAGAATTTTCAGCCCCGCTTTGGTCTTCTTCTATTAGGTACAGGAAAATGTTCGTGAAGAAACTTCAATATATTTCTAACGATATTAATTCTAAGAGAAGATTTTATTTATTTAATCGGTCACTGAAACCCATTCTAAACTCGCAAATATTTAACTAGCATTATTTAACGTGAATGGTATATTTCTTTTTGCACGACGAAGCGCGGCCACATGTTGTTTCTTTGATTTGTCAGAAAATGAGCTGTTTATTTTGATAGTGGTATAAGTCCATTTTCTTAAATATATAATTAAGATATTTAAGGGGTTGCGTTTTAATCGATTCAAAAATATTAATGATCACTAGCAGTCTTACATTATGCTTTTGTGGTGACAAATATTTAAACTGAGGTATATAAAATATATCGGAATTGCTCGAAGAAAAATTGAGACTTTATGACTATAAATGGACTTACGCCACTATTTTAAAATTATTAAATTTTCAATAATGTGTCTTAAATCATATTTCATTGCTTAGAATTCAACACAGCGGTTAATTTATTTGTTGCAAGGAAAATTCAAGACTTTTATACGACTGGAATGTATCATCTTATAGAGTGTTAGGGAAAAGTTATAGAAACAAATGGCGCAAAAGTTACTTTGTTAAGTAAACTTTGTTAAGAATTATGTTTCAAGAAAACTCATATTACTTAAACTTTCTGATATATTAATAAATCCGTGCGAAAAATTTCCAGTATCTAATAGTAATGCAGACATGTTCACGTGTTTCTTATGTAAGATATTACTGTTTCTTATGCAGCTATTAAGCTACTGAAGTTTAATCATGCTAATAAATCCGCTTTTTCATCAATTGGATTTTTAAAGGTTATAGTTTTTTGAAAGTTTAACTATATTATAATTATAACATAAACCACTGTTCACTTTTTCTATTGATATATGCAATTCTGTGTCAATAAAGTTGCAACACTTTTTACAACTGTGCAACCACAAAAGCCCTCCCTCAATAATCTTTTTCCTTCGACCGTACACGGTTCGCGTGTTTCTCATACATGCGTTGAAGTCACCGAGAAATTCACCGCTTGAATTTATCCATTTCGTCGTTGAGCAATTGGAATATTAAATAACGTTAGAAAATTATTTCATTTGTTAATTACAAGTAATTAGAAATTTCACGAATTTATCAGAAAATTCAAATGTAAATTGACAATTTGCGAAGAATCGAAAATATCGATTGAACGATTGAAAATCTAACGCCAATATAACCATCAACGATCTTAATCTTATTTCGCATACATATTGGCACAAATTCACACCTCTTCACTGAAAATATTTCTCGTTGCATAACACACTCGTGATCAATGCATTTTTTTTGTGCACAATTTTTTCTCAAACGGTGAAAATCACAAAGGTTGTTCGAACAAATTCGAATAAATTCACGCTTTTTTTGTCTTTTCAGAAAAAAGTCAAAGCGTTGCAGAATTGTATCGAAGTGTGCAATCAAGCGTATTCTTCTGATTATATCGTTCAGGCGAAATATTTTAAGCAAAGATGAAACATAACATTATTATACAGCTCATTCACGAGTCTTTTCTCACATGTGAAGAGAAACAAAAATAACAATTCATTAAATATGAGGTAATAATTATGTAGTACCATGATCGACTGTCTCGAGTAGAATGATTCAGTAGATTGAACGGTAGGTAGCACGTAGGAAGCGGACTAACAATCGAGTTTTCGGCTATCGAGAATGATGATAGAGTGGAACGCGTGACGTTTACCTTGATTTGAAATTAAAATCAGCTGCTTCTCTTCAAGTGGCCGACGATCAACGTTCCTGAACAATTAATGATGATTCTGCAAAGCTACTCGTGTAGTTAACGGTATAAATTGTAAAACGTGTCGTGAATTCGTAACGAAGAATGTTCCATCTCCCTTCAGGAATATGTTTATACGTGTTCGACGATTTTATGCAAATTGCCACATCGTTGCGTTAAAAGCAACACAGGCAACCGTAAAATTATACATATGAAAATTGATGTTACACATCGGATATCTAAATTATTGCACCCTAAAGATAAAACATGTTTGCGTGTTTCCTGTTCACATGCTCGATCAATTCGTTCCTCTATCTTCAACAGCAGTCACTTTCTAAAAGAAGAAAAACCAATAAGAAGGTGGAGGGGGGGGGGGGGGGGGGGTAAAAAGGCGCTCAAACTGAAAGGCCTTTGCATAGAAAAATAGTTAGGAAATATCAAGTTTGTTGCAATTTCTTGCTAACTTACATGAAACTATGACTATACAATGTTCAAACGATCTCTGGATCACTTTTTCCCCTTAATGGTTCCTTACATTTTTTTTATCTAACCGTTCTTAAGCATAATAATTCATCTCGTAAAGGTACGTTTTTCACCGTGTCGTTAAAAGTCATGGCTCTTACGATTATGACACCGTGACATTTTTTTCGTGGATCTTTTTCACGCAGTTCGATTGTTAAGTGAAATTAAATTACTCTTAAATATGGTGTGTCAAGGGAAGTTACCTTAGGCGATAACAACAGAATTGGCAGGAAATTGAGAAAAAGTTGAAATGCAAATGTAAATTTAATTAAGGAGTAAATCAGCTTTATTTCTTATTAACCACTTGTTTCGCCTAAGTTACGGATGACAAGTTTAATTCGTCATTCAAATTTAGACAATATTCAACATGTACATTCTTGTTGATGCAAGAGCAAATGGTATCAGTTGCAACAGTATTTCTTCCAATGTTTCGATGAACTTTGTCTTGATACACTGCCTCATAATGTCAGAAATAAGTAATATATTTTATGAAAGTGATAACGAAAGTTTTAATGAAAGAGGTGACTTTGACAAATATGATGAAAAAGTTCTTAATGATCATACAATTGACAACTACAGTGAATTACAGAAAAATAAAATTAGGAAAGAGACTACTTCGCAATGCAAACAATGCCATTTACCCACTTGCTTTGAAAAATACCACATCCTTCAAAAATATTAGTAATTTGTTTTTTGTGATTCCTTGAATTTATTTATTTTCATTTTGTTTCTTTTATAAATTTATATTTGTTTTGCAATTCTAATTACTATGGATATCATATCGCTGAAATAAATAATTCTCGCATAAAATCTACTGCCTTTATACACTATTCTGTGCATCAGCAAATTAAATCTGTTACAAATGCAAAAATCTTTTCAAATAAATCGGTACCCAAAGGGTTAATCTATCTTTAATGTGTACGTGGATCTTATTTCGAAGGAGATAGATATTTCTTATATTCATCTAATAATCTAACGACATCAAAAATTTCGTATTCCATGGCTTTCTACTTATAAACATTGCCATGAAAATACAACGATATAATTTTCATCGTGTACAGTGTGTAACACTATCTTACAGATGTCATTTAAAAATCAAAATTTCTCAATTTTGTGACATTAGAATTACGACACGATAACGCGACTTCTAATCTCCACGATATGAAGTGATGAGAAACGTGACACATTATCACCTGAATTAAATGGCTGTTGAATAGATGCTTAACATTGTTGAAAAATGTTTCTAGAAAAATTGGTAAAAAACACTGTGCTAAGAAAATTAGTAATGTAAAATTGAACGATGTTTCTCAGAATAGTAAACGAGAATGAAAGGTCATTTGTTGCGAATGATACAATAAAAAATTGGCACCATCTATTCAATCGGGTAGTAATAATGCGTTAAGATCACTTGGGACATCAAGCACGTGCAACGAAGCGATCTAGAAAGTATATACCCCGTGTAGTCGTTTTTTCTCAACAGGTGTGCAACTCCAGATGGATCCACGAGATTACCTCATTACATCCCTCTCTTGAAAATATTTTTTCGTAACAAGCCATCGAATCTGAAATGAATTTCAAGGCGTTCTTGAACAGCCGTATATAACACTTGTTAATACCAGTCGTATTTCTGTCAAGTAGAATCTAATATACTCTACCATTCATAAATATTAGAACACCTTTTATGATCGTACAGAAAATATTATATGATTTATGTTAGACACATTTCTTCGTCAAAGTTAGTATCGTATGGTCGTCTTAATATTACAACTAGACACCTTAACATTCATTAGTAGAACCATCGAGTTTATTACCGGAGTTTTAGTATTGGAGATGATTCTAAATCTTATCTTTCAAGTATTAGGGTGTCACATAAGTTTCTTTCTTTTTTTTTTATACGAAATGAATAAACGATATTTATTGCTCAAGGTTGATTTATTGCGTTAAATATGAACTGTTCTGCTCTATCACCTTCTTCCATTTCTCAGGAAGCCTCGTTATCTCCACTTTCCAAAATTGTTGGGGATTACTTGCAAAATATTCATCGAGGTGCGTTTTTATTTCGTTTTCGGATTGGAATTTTTGACTGACAGGAACAAATAATAATCGGATGGTGCAAGATCTGGGAAGTACGAAGGATGCGGTAGAACGTTCCAATCAAACTGCAATAGCTTTTGTTAGTTATATGTATATTCTCTCGTGGTTTCGGGATTAATCGTATCGCTAACACGTTGCATCGTGGTTGAATCCCTTGTTACAGTTTAGATAACGTAATGATAAGGTTTATCGCGCCGAGGCTGGTTGTGCATTTAATTAAACCGCATATATCATTGCTCGTGCGGCAGTCACGCTTAAAAGAAAGTAATCGAACGACTGGTGTAATAGGAAACGAGACACAGGGGCTCCGGTAAGCCTCTGGCAACTAAATAGTAGCCGGCTAATTTAAGTGGAGCAGTGTCATGCGTAAAATCTACAACCGTGGCCAATTTGATCGGTCCTGTCTGATTAATTACTTTGTATCTGATAGCGATGGTTGGCTTGGGATCTGATAGCCGTTGATTATAAATCAGTCGGAACGAAGAAAAACGAAAAAGGGGACGTAGACGAAGGAAGAAAGTTTACTTAAGAACGGACAATGTGTTCAGCGTACTGGATAAATCGACATTTAATGTGTATACATTTATAATTACGACGAATAACACCTGTTTTCTCCATGTGTTCAGAGATTCACGGCGAACTGTTTGCTTCGATCCATTCGAAAGGGAGAATTTTAATCGTGCTTGTTTATTATAAGATGGTAGGAAAGGTTGATTCAGATGCAATAGAAGAGTAAATACGGAGGGGAATTTGTAGAATTCTCAGGTGGTCAGAGAAAGGAGGGAATAGTTCGTATTAAGAAAAAGAAAAAAAACGAAAAAAAACAAAAAGCAAAAAAAGAAGAAACATAAAATAAAATAAAAATGAGACTTTCGATTAGATAATTGTGTCCGTTCAGAAATTACAAGATTCCACCGGGTACTAAGGCGATCATTGGCCTTTCTCCATCCGCGTGTTTGTCCCTTCATCGTTCGAGGCAACGCGTTAAAGAAAAGCCCGCCGCGTGGTTCTCTAATGATTGCCATTACTTATTTTGTACGATCATTCCTATTAGCGGTTCTATCTCGATAGAAAATTAGAAAAATAATTATGCGCCTCGATGGTAAATAATACTGTTGATATCGAATGATTTATCTATCGTACCTGTTCTCGCGTGACGAACAGCTAAGTGAAACATTATAGAAAATTTAAATTCGCTCTCCTCTCTTTTTGCATCCTTTATTTTCTTCGTCGTATGAATAATCGGTGCTGATCTGTTGCGGATTAATCTAATGGTCGTTGCTGCGAACGCAACGACAATAGAAAATTGCGTTAGATTTTCACGAAAACACGTGTCGGCAATTCGTATGTAACGTCATTATGCGAGGTGAACCGTTAACCTGGACTGCCTTGAATGTTTCCTCAATCGTATTTCATCGTTGGCTTTATTAAAGTCTCTTTTTTGATTTTCAATCTCTTAAGTGCAGCTTAAATTAATCAACACAGTTTGCGGCAATTCGGTAAATTCTAAGTTTCAATAGAACTTGCAAAACCAAGATAAAAAGATCATCCTAAAATAATGATGTACCGTCGAAACATGTTAATAGAAATTCTATATAAGTACTTTTCACGGTTTATATCGATATAGATTCGATTTTATCATTCAGCAGACCTATCGTCGGGGACCGTTCTCTTCTTTGTTAAATTCGGAATGCACGATCGTTCTTTGCGTTCTTCTAACTTGAAGATTTATGATCGCAGATAACGTTCGCGTCGTTCGAGTGTTTTACATTGCACGTAGCCGTCGACAGGGCCGCGCAGTCATGGCGATTCCGCTTACCTTCTTGTCTGGTTATATTAACGGGGGGATCATAGTTGCACGTTTCAATCGTGCTGGAAGAGCTCGCCAATGCTCGTTTCGCTCTCGTTTGCGGTGAATATTCATGTCTATCATGTGAGACGTGAAACCCCGCGAAGGATGTCCAGCGATACCGGTTAATTGGAAAGAAATCAGAGAGGTGAGGTTACTCGTTTAATGTCAAAGATATGTTAATGTTACACGAGATCGATAATGATCTATTTAGCCAATGAACAAAATTGCTAGAACAAAGTTTAATCGTGGATAATAGTGAATTGTCGAGTTAAAATCTCGTTAATTTCTTCTGAGTATATACATAACCATCGTAGCTATCCTAAATATCACTTAAAGCCTTTCACTCAAATCGACCAGACATAGTTCCCATCTGAAACAATAACCGGGACAGCAGGTCATCTCTGACCTTTCCACAGACCTGAAAAAAGAAAGAAGAAGAAGAAGAAGAAGAAGAAGAAGAACAAGAAGAAGAAAAAGAAAAACCTTCCAACCACACGTGGAATATGAATCAACCTTAAGTAAGAAGTCGGTCAATAGAATTTTGCATTCGTACACTCGCGTCACCCATAAATATCCACTGCTGAATCGTCGTCGAATGATCTCAACCTTGTTTCTTCTGTTTTCAGGAAGTATTGCTTGCTCATAGCAGAACGTCCACGCACTGTGAACCGATCACTGTGATCCTTGCCGAGGTCGAAGCACCGGAATTAGCCGCGATTCTCGGTTTCGTCTACACTGGCAGTGCTACGGTGCCACGTCCCCGTTTGAACGCGTTCCTTCACGCCGCAGAAGCTCTGCACATCAGACTTCCGCCTGTTCCCGTCGTGATGACTTGTTCCCAGCCTGACTGCAAGCAGGAAGACATCAAGGACGTGAAGATCAGCCCGAAGTACTTGCAGTGTGATCAGTATCCATGCTGCGACCGCTGGTACCGTCCGCGGCGTGATCAAGATGGCGATTCCGCGAGTAAGGAGGAACCCTATCCGTCGATCGAGTCCTTGGAAACCGCAAGAGAAATCAGACCGCTTCCTGAATCGATGAACTTTGCTGGATCGCGATACAGTACGGCCAGATATTGCTCTACAACCTGGCCCGTTCCACCTTTCGCGAGCCACGCTCAGGAAAAGACGGTTCACGGTGTAGATCATGGTTTAGATAAGGAGAGGATGAATCAGACAGACGTCACGGGATATCAGCAGATCTCTGCGGTGCCAAGGATCGATAGAATTAGCGACGTTACCGTTGGACAGTCGGAGAGCCTTGTTAATAGTTGTGAATCTTCGTTGAAGTCTCGTCAGCAGGAATTTTGTTTCTCAAGAGGCTCGTACGATGTACAGAGGCAATTGGATCCGTTAGAGATGAGGATGAAGAGTGATCAAAGCGGTCTTCTAGTTAGAAACGAGGAGGATTGTTTAGGGGGGGATTTAACTGGATACGATGTATGTTGCGAGCAAGAAAGAAGCAACGGAGATCGATTGAGTGTAATACGTTCACGAGTAACCTCCTATCAGAGCAAAACTGTTTCGGTACAATTCCCTGGACGTGGTAAAATCTACGAGAAGCCGGATTTTGGGGAGGATTTGACTTGCAGAGAGAACTGTTTCGCTTGGAAGTCACCTAAGAGACACGTGGCTAATAGAGTGATAGCTTCACCATGGAAACAGACCATCAGGCCTTATCATTTGCCCAAGTTACAACCTATCGTGCTTCAACCCCACGTCGACGAATCTGTAAGTGTTCTGGGAGATTCTATCTGAGATTTATAACTACTTTAAGGGGTTTGCTCTGTTTAAAGATAAAAAAAAAAAAATAAGCACTATTTACTTGTAGATTGTTTTTTGGTCTTCTTTTTTCATGGAACTTTGTTAAGAGATGATCGAATTGTAATGTTTAGGATCATTTAGGTAAAGTTTACATTTTATTAATGGGAAAATAATATAAATGCACATCAATTTGTGGATCATTCCGATTGAAGTAAATCGAGAACATAAATCCAACTGTGGTTACTTTCTATACCTGGTTCTTAATACAGGAAATTATAGAAATTATGGAAATCGTACCGTTTAACCCTTTGATATACAAATAAAATAGGACTCGACGTTTCTTAAAAATATTACTTAACATAGTTCAACTTAAATTTATGCAAGCTGTACAAGATACAGAATATTTGCATTGCTGAATATCATAAAACGATATTAACCCTTTGACTGCTATAAAAGCATATATATGTAGGTCTATTTAAAGCTATCGATGTGGACTATGGACGCATATATGTGTTCGGTAATTGTTTCTGTCTTACACTTCCAACGAAAACAAAAATCATCAACTTTTAAGATAGACACATTTCTTTCTATTGCATAGAAATAAAAATAATTCTGTTTATATTGAACACTTATTCTTTATTTCTCAGAGTTATTTATTTCTTCAGACGGTTGTGATTGTTGCTGTAGTATGTTATAAGATTTCACTTGCGGTGTATGTATTTGTTATATTATCTTTTATTACTGTCAAATCTTAAAAACCTGTAGTAGTTTTGAAGAACTTGTTCTAAGTAAGAGACGGTAGTGAACTAGATGAAGAGAGTCAAAGTTGTACGAGGATAGTAATGATGATGTTGGAAGATAATTATATTTCCGAAAAGAATAAAACTGTTTCGTTTCAATTGGGCGTAAGTAAAGGATGAAAATAGTAATTTAGCTACACATTGCATAATCGATTGTTATGGCAAAGCTCACGTTACGCGAAAAAGCATTCCGTCTGCACAGACCGTTGAAATTTCAAGTACTCCGCAGTCAAAGGGTTAATGACCAATTTCTAACAAAATTGAGTGACAAATATTAACGAACAATAATAAACTGACAAATTAATAAATAACTTAATAGTTCTGTAGAGTATGGGGCTTTTCAACACAGTCTGGCAAATGTAGAGGTATTAAAAAAGAAATGTGAGTACAATAATCAGCTTATAATTCTTGGTCTCTCGAAGACGTCAAACTCTAAAATAACATATGCAACAAATTACGTCTTTCTGTTATATTAACCCCTTGCTTTATAATAACGAGTCTCACTCGTACTGCAGATTGTGGTCAAGGTGTGACAAAAGAAGTATTTATACGTCTATCAAATTTTCAAATAAAAACTGATATATAGTACCTCGACATTCTTCATTTAAAATTGTATTAGAACAGTGAACATTCGAGACTAAATTCGTATGGCAAGTGGTTAAGGGGTTAATAGACTAAAATTTGACACTCTTTCGAATTTCAAAGGAAAAAGTAAATTACTACATTAGATCGTGGTACAGAGACACTTCTTCATAATTTTTCGAAGTATCTAGAATGTCAGATAGAGAAACGTGTGTTTCTTACTGAAACGAGTTTCAATGCATTACTTTCCATTTTTCAATTTATTCTTCTTCTTTTTTTTGCAGCTGAGCAACCTTCTTAAACTGTATTAAATTGCTACGGGCACTCCTTTTGTACCTCGAAGTTGAACGTGAACCTCGTGGCTAGCCACGAAGAAAACGTAGAGAAGTTAGAATTACTCGAGTGGCCAGGCTGTAATCTTCTTTGATACTTGAAGTACATTTTAAGGGCAAATTGAATAATCATTCTGGAAACGTCTGGTGTATCGCTCGAAGGTAGACACGAGGCTGGGATTTCTGTTTCAAGGTGCACATTACACAGTACGCCGTCGTATTCCCTTCGGAATATTATTTATCTTGTAAACTAATCGCTCTTTGAATATCCAATTGCGCGGTCTGGATGCGTTCAGGGTAAAAATCCCGTGCTCGGTAATAACCGCGGCTATGCATGCGTTTGCATATCTACGAGGTGAATCTAGGCCGTGGTACGATTGTCGATCGTGGCTCGTCTCTCGAGTTTGACAGAAAGTAAAAGGAAGACGTGCTCGATATCATCTTTAATTGTGGTATTGGTTCTCAGTTTCGTCATTCCTCGCTGTAGATATATTTCGTACCTATTTCCAGGGAATGATTGGCTGTGAGTTAGTTAACGATCGAGAGATCCACGTAAAGTGCAACAATTTCTAAAACAGGTTAACAGTTAGGAGTACTGTGATCAGGTTTCTCGTTATCTTATCTCCAATTGAATTTTTCAGTTTGAAGGATAGTCGATCATCCTTTAGATACTTTAACGAGAGTATTTCCTTTCACCGGTTTCGTAAAAATCCTGGCAATTTTTGTTAGAAATATCAACTTTCTTTTGTGAACGAGGCTCTGAAGTAAACGCTGTGCTGTTTCTCAAAGTTCTTAGAAAGGAGTACCGTTGCCTTCTTTGCTCCAACGATGCTTCGACGGTGCTTCGACGGTGCTTCGGCGCAACGTCAGATTTTCTACCATTTCTAAACCTTTTCGCGTCTTCTTCTAAAGTTTCGAAGTATTTAAGCTTGTTTCGGCCACAGAAAATTAGGGCCACTTATAATTTTCAACATCCTTCGCGTTTTTAGTAAAATTTAAAGATTTAAACGTAATTTAATAATAATGCTTATTAACTACTCAAGTACGCATATTCATATTACATGTATATGTATTAATAATTTGTATCTTCTCCTTTTTGATCGCAGCATGTATTCCTTTCCGATCATATCATGTCATTTATTTTTAGACGATCTCGCCAAATACTCAGAAATTATTTTCCTTCAAATCAGCTAACGCGTGTTCTTAATTGGATTCATTCATCGGGAATGTTGCTTGGCTATGGAAGTGTGGGAATTTTAATAAAAATAATTTTCTGATAATCGGTGTCGCATCCTGTGGAATACACCAATCGTGGAATATATTAATAATTAATAAAATTTGTAAGGTAAATTCCGTTCAGGCCTTTAAATTTGACTAAAAACATGAAATATCTTGAAAATTAGTAACTGGCCTTAATTTTTTGGCCAGGAGCTGTATTTAACGATGCCCGTTTCAATTCCAGTTCCAAAGGGATTCAAAGTGTTCCGATAATTTAATAATTCGAATCACCTCAAACCTAATTCAATATTTAAAATTGTTGAAAAGTCTTGATAAGCCGTGAATCTCGAGCCTTAATAGACGTTCAGTCTTTAAAATTCCGATAGCTCTCGCGAATCTCAGAAGTCACGAATCTCTTCAAAATTCTGATAGGTTTTTTTATGATTTCGTCGTTTTAACGAGAGATATATGGGCTATGAAACTCTTGATGATCTTGGAAGTCTCGAAAATTTTTATAGATCTTTCAATAAGTCTTTTAAAGCTATAAAATGCGCGTATAATTTTTTTTTCTTCTTCATTCCCGTTCTAACAGTTTCGAACGTTTCCTTGTAAAGTCGTTCCTGTTAATCGTACGAAATTAAAATAGAGTTTTGGCTAGTTACTTTCGGAGAACTTCAAGAACATATCGTCGTTAACAAGTTTATCGAAGCAATTATTCCAGAAAATTTGGACACGTTAGTATGAGTAATCCAAGGTGTTTTTCGCAACACGTAAGGATTACACGATTGCACAAGGCTCGATGAATTTGTTCAGCCGATTATTGCCCAGATACGATTACCGATTCCCGTTCCATGCCTTCATATTGTTACATCACGTAGCATACGCGGATCTCGCTGGATCGGGTTACTAATCTTACCCAGTAGCAATCGACTATCCTCTCATACAGAAAGTGACTTGTTTACCATGGCTTTTGATCGCGGTACGAAGAGATTGCGCTCTCATCCTTCGACGATTCCACATGAAAGCCACAATGGCGATCACGTTGCAAAAACGAACGGCTAATTTCTAGTATAATGTACATATTTAACAAAATGGCATTGTACCAATGGGTTTCATTAAATTCTTCATTGTTTATTTTATATTAAATAACCTTTCGAAAATCTGTACTTTTTAGATATTTCTTCTTTTAATTGTTTACTAGATGGCAATAAATGCAAACTCGATAGTCGCAAATAAAATAGTAGAATAAATAAGTAAATAAATTTGTAGTATAATGCACATACTCAACAAAATGGCATTGTACTTTCATTAAATCCTTAATTGTTTATTTTATACTAAATAACCTTTCGAAAATCTGTACTTTTTAGATATTTCTCCTTTCAATCGTTTGCTAGGCAGCAATAAATGCAAACTAGCCTCAAACAGAATAGTACAATAAATAAATAAATAAATGTTCATTTTATACTGTAATCTTTCTTTATTTTTCTGTTGGAATAGTACGCTGATGAGCTAAACACAGATGAAAAGGTTCAAATTATTCAGCTGATGTTTCGAATAATTTTATACCGTGAAAACGCTTCTATCAGAATAGCGTTCTCGTTAAATAAAAAAACGAGGATCGAAAGTGTATTATCATGGTCGCCTTTCTCTTACTTTTCGAATTGTTTAGCACCTCTAATTTCAAATGATTATATACCCGGCTAATTTTAATGGTTGATTTATTCTATGTATTACACAGTATACATACCGCCGCTCATGGAACTACAGAAGCTTTGTTAAAAATGTTTTCTTGATAAATAATTACTACTGATTTGTATAAAATACGTTTCTATTGCTATCCACCTCTACTCATTTACTAAATAATAAGTGATTAATATTTTATTCTCTTAAGATCTACATAAAGTTATTCCTAAAACAGCTTTTTCTCGGCTTATCTTGCGTTCGAATCAAATTGAAAGAAAATTAGTTTTTGTTATTAGTTGGAGATCATTCTTTCTTCGCCGTGTATTTACTTGACATTTTCTTCTCGACAAAAAGAACATTTTTGAACAAATTAACGAAAAGCTTTAAAAATTCTTCATTTATTTCTGTTCGAATATTATTTAATTATTGATGCATTCTCCGTTAACCTTGTGTTTATACAATGAAAAACTGATTAGAAGTAATACGACTGTGTGTTCAACATTTTTTCTTCTTTTTCTTTTTCACTTTTCTATTTTCTATTTTCTATGAGCAGTAGTGTATATATTCAATTAAAAATCAATCGAACACTCGTCTTGCGAAGAATTTTCCAATTTATTCACTTGTTTAGTTTAACTTACGGCGGCACATTTTAGATCACACTTTTTCTATGAATGGATCACACCATTGCTGTTAGATTCACATCGCGTTCGAATAATGGGACAATGTTCCGATTGAATTTTACACAACGAAACGAGATTTCCAGGAACAGGAAATGGAAACAGACTGTTCGAATATAATTGGTTAGAAATCTTAACGAGCCGTGTTCTAAGATTCTCCATTCCGTTTACGAGTCATGGAAATGTCAGTGGTTCGTCGCAGAAGATTAACGAGTGAAAATATTTGCATTATTCTACTGAGAGACGATGATGGCCTCATGTCAGAGAGCAAAACGAGGGAAAAGCTAATTACGCGAGAACCGCGTAGGTGCTTAGAACGCGTAAAACGCTTCGCTGTTTTCCATAATTATCACGGAACCATGTTATTCGCTTCTGTGAATTAAAAGTGCTGTTAAGAGAACGAGATTTTCCGTGATTTCATTCGTCGTATAATCTAGTAAGTCATTCAACCCAATGTTTCTCTCTCTCTCTCTCTCTCTCTTCTTTTTAATTCTTCTCGCGAAACTATATGCACCATGAAATCGTGCATGTTAGCATTCCGATCTTTCGCTTCTCTTCTTCCTTCACCGCTTCGCGTTTGATGATCTCTCGAACATGCTCTCAGGTTCATTGCGTAACATTCACCCGTCTGTGCCGCAAAGAGATCGTCCCCGTTTCAGCTATATAAAACACTTATGGAAAGTCCACGATCGAAGGAACAACTCACGAGCCTTAGACGTTGCAAATTCATCTAGCCATTTGTCTCTTAACACACAGGGGAAAGAGTTGCCGAAATCTTATCACGTATTATAATATTATAATTAAATAACATATTGTTATTTAACAATTTTAGAAGTATCCAAAGGTGCAGAATAAAACTGTATTGCGTTAGATCAAGGTCTAGGATAATTTGGATTATAATCGTGGAATGTCTTCTGAAAGTCTTTTCTTTATATTTTTCAGATTTTTTTCCACTGAAATTTTATATATTATTATTATTATTATTTTTAATTATTATTGATCATTTCCGTCACGAATTTTAATAATTGCTCATTGCTAATTTGTTTGATATTTTTTTTACCACCAGATTATTCACCACTCTGTTCGAAACGTTCCAGAATAAATGAAATAAAATCCAAGTTATTCAGTTATTTAGTAATAAATATTTAATCGTCTTCAAAATAATCCCCCTTGATTACAAAACGCTTATACTACTTTTAGGATGTTTCTTAGCTTGTTTAACGAAATTCCTTTTATCTGAATACGGCTGAAAATTACGTAATAATGCTTGCAGGAATAACGTTAGTCTAGTTATTGAAATATGAGCGAAATGAACAGAATGTCCAAAATGCATCAATTATCTGCCTATAAATTCAGCAATTTTTTGCAAATCGAATCAAGTAATACTGTTCATTGGCAGTTTAACCCCTTAACAGCCACCTTCGCAATATTACGTTTCTTGCGTTTACAGTCTCGAAATTCCACCTCCGTAATATTACGTTCGATAAAAACGTAACCGTTTAATATAACATAAATTCAGTTTATGTTTTACATTAATTATTTATTGTATCGTTTTATTCAAATTTTCTTCTTTTTCTTTTTTCTTTTTTTCTACCATGGATGAACATAACATTACGTCGCTGGATTTCTCATTATATGTACAGAAATAATTAGGTAATTAAAAGGTAATTTTTTCTAAAATTTAGCGAGATGTTAAGGGGTTAAATAGATAAACGAGTTTGTCCTGGAACCTTTTGAACAACGTAGAATTGATATACTGTATACCTATGTTGACCTTGTCGTGTTTTAAAATAAAAGATTTATTATCTAAGATTAAATGTTTATTTTTTATTTATAGTTTTGCATTAATTAAAATATAGACAAATTAAGATTTCACTATTTCTAAATTGATATATAAATAATGATTAACTAAAAATAAAAACAAAATTATATTTTTCTGTGTACATTTCCCACAAACATATGTATGTTTTGAAACCAGCACAGATATTTGTGGCTTTATTTTAGTCGCAACATCTGATTTGACAACATTTTCGTCTACAATTTTCAGCTGTACCTACTACTATTAATAGTTCATCCAGGTTTCCTGGTTCGGATGAATCTTCATATCCAGTAGAAAGTTCTTCTGCTAATTGATATAAAAAATCCTTTCTGGTAATATTTGTTCCCGTGAGTTTTTTGTATAAAATCCAAGCATTAATTCCAACTATATAGAGAATATTAAATTCTGTAATATTATGAATCCAAAAATAATGTAAATTTATAATAAAAAATCCGTAATTTTTGCTATTCCTCTTAATCGCTCACTATAAAATTGACTGATAATGAAAACTATAAAATTGGTGATTACACGTAAATATGTAATTGCAGTAACACGTTTAGTACAGAAGCCAGCAACATTAGCCAAATAGCTCGTACGAAACACACAGAAAGGATGATATGAAAGCAGAAAAGAGCTTTCACCTGACTTCTCATAAAACAGGGGAATAACCAAAAATACAAAGTAAAGTTGTATTATTACTCCGTAATATTATTTGTCATATAAAGTTCAAAGTAAACTGAAAAATTATAAACATTAGCACTCATCTGTATCTAGTGTTAAATAAGAACTTTTGTGTTTGGATATTTATTCACTGTGAATTCATACATCATCAATGTTTGCAGCGTTAATTTTTTTCAGTTCATCGAAACATTTTTCATTGGGAAGTTGAAAAAGATCTGAGTGGATGTTGTACATTAAAATTCATTAGATTTCTTAAAGAGAAATCTCCAAAAGGAAGTCATGGAGGACATAAACATTCTATCAAAAATCTAATCTCTTCCTTATCTTCTCTGATTCTAACATCTTTCCGAAATTTATTCAGCGAATCTAACTTGACTATATATTGTATTTATATATGAGAATCTACATAATCATGATTCCGTGACTGCTAATGTTCGGTTGATATCTGAAATTCGCGACTAATGTGCACGCGATGCTGCAATCAGCAGGACGCTCGAAGCTATTCGAGCATGTTTAGAGACGTGTATGAATTATCACGAAGTTCGAATAAATGTACACGGTTAAAGGTTAATTTGCTCGGTAGCTTTGCGGATCCAGATGCTGTTCTAAAATCGTTATCAACGTTTGTCAATCGCGACGGGTGAACGAAGAATTGGTGAAAGTAGAGCAGAAATTGTTTCTCGCAATTGTTGTGACTCGACAAAACGATACCAAGCTCCCGTTAATCGTCCAGAAACAATTATTTTCGGTCATTCAATTGTACATTGTGCGTCAGCAAGCGGTGATCAGAAACGTATCAATTATAGGGCATTGCTGTTTCTTGTGTCTCTATCCTCCAAAGTCCTCGATGAATCGATCAATACTTCATTTAGATCACCTGACCAGATTCTTATCGATATACTGTATACTTCAACCACCGACGGAGAAACGAGTTATCTCTTTATAAAATGTACATGTAACAATATAGACGGGTGGTCTCCAGTTGTTTCTTGATACATTCGCTTTGAGAAACAAGATATCGGGTCCTTTCACACTTGCATCTTTTTCTGATGCAAATGAATAACTTTCGAAAGCGAACTTTTTATTGTCACATTTTTCAATTCTGTTTACGCGTACACTGGAATTCCTGACAAAGTTTCCGTTTTTCCTTTTTTCCTTTGGAAGAAACAGGAAAAGTAATCAATACAGATTCTTTCTCTCTAGGTTACAGCGGAATTAGAATTATATCTAATCTTTTTTTCACGGCACTCCTTTATCGAACTATTATTATTTTAAAAGTTATTAAACTTTCCCTTGGAGCGAATTTATTGACCGAAAAGGAAAAAGGAAAAAGGAAAAAGGAAAAAGGAAAAAGGAAAAAGAAGTTGACAATAATTAATTAGTTTACTGTGATAAAGTAGCTCGAATTTGATTACTTCTCGAGTGAAAATCATCGGTTCGTTCGCGAGCGTGTTAAGGGAACAAGGAAGAGGCAGAAGCGCCGGGTGAACAGCAGGACCCACTTTATTCTTCATCGTCCTTTCACCACGAATGAAAGCACACCGTTTCAACGCTATGTTTCAACGCTACCTCGGTATATACGCCTGAACCGTTCATTTTGCTTTCTTCGGTTGAAATATGCAGAGGAATCAGTGCTGTTACGGGTGTGTGCAGTTTTGCGGGCTCGTTTACTGGTCAGGGCGTAATTCGATGGTGCCAGGTGATAAGGATCGTCCAGGTGCATCGTTCTCATCGGTCGACCGATGTCATTCTGATTAATGAAACTATCAGTTACATGACGGTCGTCTTGCTACTCTCTTCGTCTTCTTTCTCGTCGCTTTTTTCTTTTCTTTCCTTCCTTTTTTCCCCTCCCTTCGCCTGTAGTGATTTCTTCTTGATGTTTGGACGCACAGAAGGTGCCACCACCAGCTGGTTGGTATTCGCCAGCTGCGGAGATCGCTTTTATACGCGTTATTACACGCAATCTGCGCGGAGAAGCGTTTTCTCTTTCGACACATGCACTGATATGCTCCACATTTTTTCAGATTGCTTTACGACCTTGCGCAACTCGACCCGTGTTCCTTAATGCACTGCAATGTCTCCTCTCTCCTCCAGCTTCTTATTTTTCTTCCTTTTTTTTCCTTTTTCCTTTTTCCTTTTTTTACCTGGTTACCAATCTGGCGCACCTTTTCTTTAACACTTTGATAGGACACCTGATCAAATGCATAATTGATGAATGATAAAGTTATTTATAAGTAACTTTGTCAACCGTGTAATAAGTAATCCCATAAATCTCTATTCAATTTTAATATACATATATTTATAAAGATACGGTATTCCTCTGCAAGTGTCATGAAGTTATCACTTTCTTCGTTAAATTTGAGGTGTTAAGAAAAATATATATTCGTCTCGTACCATTTTTAAATTTGATATGCAATCAGCCACAACGAAGAAATGAAAATCATCCTGAAAATTGAGAATAATAAACGTATGTGGACTAATACAAAGGAATTGACGTTGAGTAAATTGACGAATTTTCCATTTTTGGAAAATTGTTCTAGTGTGCTGTTCGCGAAGAATGCGCGCGGTTGGCAATGTGTTAGGGTATTTAGGTGATATTCTATTCTCTGTTTATATCCCTTTGCGAAGTGTGCAATTATTCTTTCCTTCGTTTCAGACATTCTATATCGAGATTTAGATCAATATTTCAAAAATATCGTTAAATGTTATAAGAAAACATAATCCCCTCCTCGTTTCACAATTTCTCGCACATTTTTTCACATACATTTTTTCTATTCTTTCACTAAAATATTCTTTACTTAGAAATTTCTGCGATGATTTACTAGGAGTAATGACGCCATTATGGATAACGCTTCTGGCGCGATAACCGAAGTGTAAATGTAATATCGAAAATAATCCATGTTAGTCGTTCAGATAAGTTCAGTATTCCCGTTGGAATTTCCGGTTAAACGTGGATTATCAAGCTCCTCGTTCATTCGCTGGTGAAAACCGAAGTAGACGTATTAGTTGCAAGTAGATCGACGATCCTTCAATTAGATCCAGTTTCCCGTGATCCAGTAGACCAATGTAGAATCATAAATCATTAGTTAACACGGAATTAATCTTCCTTTCAGTCAGGTAGATTTTAATTGCCCTCTATTTAATAGTCCTTTATCAACTTGTAATTAGAGGTTTTCAGAGAATCCGGAGAATCACTTCCCGATTTCATAAATTGCTTCCCGATCCTAAATCAAGGATAAATAGATTTATACTGATTAAGGTTAGATATGACGCGTGATTAATGTGGTCGTGATTCGTTTAATAGAGTAAAACAATTGAAATAACAGTGAATAGGGGAGGAAAGAAATTTTTTATGACGTTGTTACAGGAAACCGTGGAAATTTTACATCAACAGGAAGGCACGCGTCCTTCGGCTGTTTCTACAAGCCCTAATCGTCAGTTCTCCAAAAATTCTCCGGCCACCGATCATTATTATGGTGTTGAAGTTCCTACCACCCATGAAATTACCTACAATAATGATACCAGATTATTGGAAGCTAATTCTACATTGCTACCAAGGCCTCAGGAATTTTACTCGCCTCAACTTTCATTATCAACGACCACACAGATGACCGCGACGATTAATAACGATATCAGAATTACCGAGACGATCTTACAATCTCCGAATCATGTGATGTCTACGACAACGAGGTGTTTAACAGCTAGTACTGATAGCGGACAGGTGAATGCTAACAGGAAGAGCAGCTACTTTGGCCAAACGTTGCCTCAATCGCCGCAGAAGCCAGAAATTTCACATCCTGTTAGTAGATTGTGCGATACGATCGAGACTAACGATAAAGGTGATCGTTTTGTAAGCGTAGAAGCACAGAAAGTTGTAGAAAACGAGCCGAGGATTGAGGATAAACTGGTCGACGGAGTTGTTATCAACAGTGATAATAATAATAATAATAACGATGCGATCGTTAGTCAAGATGCTGTCCAGCGTGGTAAAGGAATGCAGGAGAATCATAGGTGTGATCAGTGCGGAAAGAGCTTTGTTACCAGGGCGTCTTTGAAGGTATCAATTATATCAAATATCACTTTTGTAAGAGATTCAAACGAATTTTCTAACTTTCAACTCTTTTAATCTCACAGACATTCACACTATCAAACTGATAAAATTTCTTAACTTTCAAAATTTCACTGTTTAAAATTTTCAAATGATCGAACTTCCGAATAAAAAAGTTTCTCTCAATCTTCCAAATTACGAGGGTTTCAAACTTTCGAACTTCGAAATTTTTATTTCCCATACCTAAATTTTCAACCTTCCAAACTATAAAAGTGTCGAAATTTTGTAGCTTTCGGTATCGTCATATCGAAAAATCTTCAAATTCATAATTTCTCAATTTCTTATTCCCCATATATATGAATTTGTAATCAGATAATAACCATTCATTAAAGATTTACTCATCGTCGAATACCATTTAGGTGCACATCAGGACTCACTCAGGGGAGAAGCCTTTCCGTTGCGCCGACTGCGGCAAGCAGTTCTCCCAATTGCGCAACTACAAATACCACCGTAGCGTTCACGAGGGGACCAGGGAGTTCGCGGCCACCTGTCCAGAATGCGGCAAGTACTTCAACGACCGTGGCTACCTGAGCTCCCACATGAAGATCCACCGTAACCGGAAGGAGTACGGGTGTGCGGAATGCGGCAAGAGCTTCAATCAACGGGTCGCCTACAACATGCACGTTAGAATACACACAGGAGTGAAGCCACATCAGTGTGAACAGTGTGGAAAGGCTTTTTCCAGAAAGATGTTACTAAAACAACATCTCAGAACTCATTCAGGTGAAAGACCTTATCAATGCCAGGTTTGCCAGAAAGCATTCGCTGATAGATCAAACATGACACTTCATACAAGATTACATTCCGGATTGAAACCTTATCAATGCACTCTGTGTTCAAAGGCGTTCACTAAGAAACATCATTTAAAAACTCATCTGAATTATCACACTGGAACTAAACCTTATTCATGCCCAAACTGTGGACTGAGATTTTCACAGAGTAGTAATATGAGGACTCACTATAAGAAGTGCACCATTAATAATCCAGTAGAAATGAAGAGTTCACAGTTAGAGAGTAGTACGGTGACTGATTCTTTGAAGATCGCAGAAACTAGAGTGATCTCTAGGACACCGACAGACACGCTAACACCGCCTAACTCTGACCAAGAATTGACCATTCTAACACCAATTCCGAAAAGCACCGTGATAGAAGGTACGGGGACGTAGCGATAACATTAACACGTTCGCGGTTTTTAAGGTCTGAATTAGTTCAGCAAGTTTTGTCATTCATTTTTATCAAATATTCAGACGTGAGAATCCTATGGGAACCTCCAGTTAAAGAATCAAGATTTAGAGACTTTGTCAAGACTTACAAATTTTAGTGATTCGAATTTTCACAGTACTGGAATACTTGGAATACTCGTTTCGAAATTGAGATTAAAATGTTCAATGCTAGCTGCAGGATCTCTTTGTAAGTAATGTAACAAGATAACATATCTCACGAATCACACAATTCTGATGCTAAGAACTCCCAGTCTATCTAATTAAAGGTTCGCCAGAAATGAAACCATGAACGTGTTAAAACGCTATCAGATTGTACAGGTACACTCACGTCCATAAGTCATGGGCAGATATTAATTTCAGCTTTACGTTTAAATTACCACCGTTAAACTCCCGTGTTATTAAATCAAACGATTGTTTTTACAGATTACTTACATCGAATATGGTTTTTCAATGTGAAAATATATTGAAAATTGTACATACAAAATTAAACATTTTTTTCTTTCGCGATGATGACTCGCGAACTAATTTTGACAGATAATATAAGTTAATTTGTTTTTTGTTTTTTTTAATTTCTTCCTGAATTTCTCTCCAGGGTGCCGCTGCAAATGCCCACAGATCTTTTTGTGAAGTTGGACAGTGATTTTGAATGCTTCTCTCTAGTTCATCCCATAATTTTTCAATGTTCAAATTTGGTGGTTAGATTAACCCTCTAATGATAAGGTCCGGGTCTAATCTGACCCAAGTCATAATTCTTTCTGCACTGTGCCCTCTGCGTTTCTCTTAAAGACCTGAGGAATTTTTTCTAAGATATACTCATTTACTATTCGTACGATCTTCTGAGTTTTTCAATCCTCTAATCTTTCATATTTTCTACTCATTTGATCTTCGCGTCACCAAGGTATATCGAACACACGTAAGCTAACAAGTGTTTAAAATTCGCTTTACCATTCAAGGGTTAATTTTAGATCTCCATTTTGTTCCAGAATGTTCCAGATAAATTTTACATATTCTTGCAGAGTGCTTAGGGTTATTGTCGTGCATAAACACGAAATTATTGCCAATATTTCTCTTTCCCGAGGAGATGACGTGTGGTTTTGTACTTAAATAATGGTCCTTTCTCATTATCCCATCGATTTTATGGTATTTTCTTCAAAATATCCTCAATTGATAATGTCCAGTCGTTCGCATATTACAGGGAGCACAACACAGTTTTTCTGCCAAAAACTCTGTGCTTTTGAACCTCGTTATAAATATTTCAATCTTTTTTGTTTTTTGTGTAATAATTATAATAACATACCAGCCATATCAATAAAAATATATTCCTTAAATATAATCATTATCAATATCGAAATAAGTAACTAAATCTTTCATCTAAACTTGATTCATTTTAAAAAACGGTAATGGTGTCCCATGACTTATACATATATGTCAAAGGAAGATCGACAGATTAAAATTAATTTTACAAAACTGCCTTGCTCCTTAATTTTTAATCTCGAATTTAATTTTAGTTTACCGGAAGAATGAGATATTAATTCCTATAAATGTTTGAAGAACCAGAATAAGTAACCTAAATCTTTAATCTAAACTCGATTTATTGTAAACTGGTAACGGTGTCTCATGACTTATGGACTGAGGTGTATATCCATTCTATTCAATACGACGATGACGAATAAAGCGATACTCTTCTCTGTAACCTCCAGAGAAAATGAATTTGCGCGACAAAGGAGGAGCACTACAGCCGATTATGTAACAAGTAGCACGTAACGACGATGAATAAGGCTGATAACATGAAATTTACACGTTTCACGCGATTGACAGTTGTCGAACGTATGCTACTTTTTACAACGAATGAAATGGTTACTTTGTGCCGGGACGGTTTTTATCGGTCTCGGGATAAGTGGATGGCGAGGATAATGCCGGTTAGGTTTAGTATCGATGGATAAATTGATCGATCGAACTGTGGTGTGCCAGCAAATTGTAATCGAACGATAGAAAGTATTGGATTCGTTTGAAAGTAGCTCCTGTCAGTTGGTAATCCGAGCTACCATAACAGTATGAACAGCCGCCTTTTCCTGGAAATTGTTGTTTTACGGTAGGACGTATCGATTTAACCCGCAAATCGTTACGTCACTCACTCCGCCATTTTTTACCTCCTCTTTAACTCTATTTTTTTTTCTTTTTTTCTTTTTTTTTTTTTTCGTTCCGGCTTTACGTTCGATGTGAATCATCGCATGGATTCGAACGCGATTCGAACGGGTATCCGTGGAAGCATGTGTTTTCTTTCGTTACTCGTTAACCGTCAGCTTTATATTTATAGATAATCGTAGACGATAAAGAAGATAAACTCCTTACGGGCTGTATGGATAGGTATTTGTACGCGATAAAGATGAAAAAATTCTTTGAGGAAACGTGTGACGTACTTTTCTTCGGAAAATGATCTATGATATACAGGCTGATCCGTCGTAATCTTTCCACACGATTATTATATCGAACTATTCATTATTTGAGAAAAGAAGAAGAACAAATATTTCATGTAAAACTTGCTTTATTTTATGAATGATAGACATTTTTCTTTTTTTAAAGCAGAGGTATCTAAAATTTCATTGTCTTTTTTAAACGAAGATTAATTTATTTAACTTTTTTTTTTTGTTAGGCGAACCGCCTAATTCGAAACGAGTCCATTTATTTTCCCTGCTAGGTAGAAATTTATATTTAAACGAAATAATTTATTCCGCTAAAGTATAATATAATAACAGAGGGCATCTTGAAATTTCAGGGATACTCGAAATTTCAAGTAAATTTCTTTGTCCCCTCTTCGAAATAGGATAAGTTTGATTTGAAATATTTTTTCGAATAGCGAATAACTCGAGAAAGATAATAGGTCACCCTGTATACATCTATATATTTATAAGAAAATTGTTGAGAGATCCTCGAGAGGCAAATTTCACAGCGAATTTTGTACTTTAGCCTGTAACAAGAACAAAATCTCCACGCGCTTCGATATTATTTTTTATTATATTTGTAAAATACGTGTCTCGTACGCTTTTCGATGATGTATATTTTTGTTCGTGTAAAGAAAAAAAAGAAGAAGAAAATAAGAAAGCATATACAGCAATAAAGTCGTAAATGCAAGTGATCGAAGATCGAGAATGATCGTACCCTAGTCATCAGCTTCCTTTAAAATTGATCGAACATCCCTTTCATTACGAATTAAAGATCCCATTCGTTTCCTTGGATCATCTTACAGAATAATCAAGAGGTGACTTTCAAGCCAGTTACAACGTATCACAATTACCCCAGATCTGATTCTAGGACGCTGACAAATCTAACGAATCTTCAAGCGCAATTAAGATCGTAATTAACCTGACTAGACAATTACAAACTAGGTACAGTATTCGACGGAAGAGATTTTATAGTTTTCTCCATGGTTCATCGAAAACGTACATACATAGAACGTCTACCAAGACATTGTACTTCCTCTTTAGACGCAAACTGAAGTATCTCCCGTTGGCGTCGAGAGATCGTATCTCCTCGAAGATAGCTGTTCCTCTCTCTCTCTCTCTCTCTGAACTCATGGAATACCGTATACACATATAACATATATGTATATGTATATATGCAGTCTCCTAAGAATCGACTGTATAGGAGGGTTTAGATACGCTCCTATGTTTGTTGAAAGCTCCGTTAAACGTTAGAGTACAACGAGAAGCTATTTATTTGTGATTTGTAGACCATTGCGGGGCTACCTTGTTGGAAGCGTTCCGTTGCCGCGTTAGGCAATTCCTTTTACGGGACCTCTCGAGGCCGTGGTTCGAGGAAACATTGCCAAACAGCATGAAAATGTAATGGCTGAAAGTAGGACCCTGTAAGAATTGATCAAACCTGATTTGCGTGTTGTTGACATTGCGCCTCTATTTCTTTTCCTTCTTTTTCTTTTTCTTTTTCTTTTTCTGTTTTCTTGTTAATTAATTCCTACAAATACGATTGTTGTATTTACCAAAGAAATCGTAATCATTTGGTTTAACTTTATTTTCGATTCCATGATCGGAAAACTTCTTCGAAAATTGGTAATTTTCTAATTGAGTGCGTTCACTATGATGCATATTTTGTCCATTTTTTATTTGCTTAGTAAAGTTTCGAAAAAGCTTACCATCAGTACGAAAAAATGTTTATTTATTGAGATATAAATCCCAACATTCCCACATATAAAAATCTCCCATATTTAGCACGTATTTCGTTGGTATGTTTCAACATATTTGAACCCTTTGATTAGAGAGTGCTCCAAATTTTAACACGTTCAGCGCCACGCCGAGCACGATCGACTTCTCAGCAGTTCAGCAGTTCAGTTTTGACAATTTTGCAGTGTTACGATATATTTAACAAAGAAGATTGAATTTTTGTCCAAGTCTACAGAGGAAAGTCGTAACTTTGTTTAAAGTGTCTTAATGAAATCCACTGATGAATGATAAGAAATGATTTAATAAATTTGACGCTGCCAGTTCTTGAAAACTGTTTCGCATAACGTGGACTTTGTCGTCACGATTATACTATGCACTTCCACATATAATATGTTTAAAATTTGCATAGAAACGATTTCAAGTAGCAGCTGACTTCCAATTTTTTTTGCATCGTTCGATTAATTACAAGCGCGAGAGGTCAAGGATGAATACACAGTTTGAAGATTAATTAACGCGTGTTTCCCTATTTCCAATGCTTTTTATTCCAATAAGACACTGTTTAGTGCGTCACAGCGTTCACGGATAATGTTCGCAACGATTAAACGACACCTATCTCTGAGTGTTGTAAATACTCGTCGAAGTAGTTCCTAAATAATTTATATACCGGTTATAATAATGTAGCTTTTTTTTGGATAATTTGGGTAACACAGTTTCTCTTTAAAATGTACACACCTCGTATGTTGTATACAATGTTACGCGACACTTTCGTTACGCGAGTCTCTTTTTTACACAGTAAATTATAACAGAATTTACGCGGTAGTTTTCACGTGCGATCTTAATTTACGCAGCTAGAAAATATATTTTTCTATAAGTTTTAAAAGTAACAAGTTATACACTAACTTCTTCATCAATGTTGAAACGTGTCAGTGTTGTATGAGAGAAGGATAAAAGTACGACGTTACGTTATGCTAGACCTCATATACATATGTATATACGCTGGCTAACTTGTTTGAAATGAGTGTCAAAAACATCGCTTATCATGCTGACCCCTTTGTGAATTATGGTTAAAACGAGGGCCAGACTGTTCGAATTGTAAATGTGCGGTATCTCGGAGCGCTTTAACTTCCGTATCTCGTAATAATCATATTTAAAATTCCATCTTCCAAAGTGAAAGTATCACAGTTTTCCTGATCCCCGTAAAATATGATTGTACATTTGAGCAACACTGTGAATCGCAGAAAAATGATCATATTAATTAAACTATTCGCCGTTCCTTTCACCTGGCCATACACAATCGCAGAAACATCGAACGCATCTATACCTATGCCTTTTTTTCCCTCCTCGATGCCCGGGAGAACGTATGAAAGTAAACTTCTTAGGGTAGAAAACACATGAAGTACTTAATCCAGTTTATCCGGGCTTTGGTAAGTGCCGGATAGAACGAGTCAGGAACATGAAGGAAGAAACTTGGACTTTCGTCGATGAAAGTATCTCTTTTCTTTTATTTATTTATTTATTTATTCATTTCTTTCTTTATTTCCCGAAGCGCGCACACATTAGATAGAAGAAGTTCGTAAGAACAATCGTTAAGTAATTCCCCTATCATTTTACGTTTTATATAATAACGCGAGAAACGGGATCTCCGCTTCTCTTATATCTCAATATCATGTACGACTGTGAAATTTATCGATTTTCACTAATTATAATACATTTAACATAAAACGTCAATCCAGCGGGCATTTCGCTGACGGTCATTATATCATATAACATAGCAATTAACCGTATCGTTGAATGAAACTCCATTCGATGTGTATTCAGGCGAGAAAATCTGCTTGAAATAATCCTCGATCATACTAGTGTGATTAATAACTGTTCGCTAGTGGGATCGAATAGAACGAATCGATAGAACGAATCCGGTGAAAGCCAGACAAATTGACAATACATAGTTCGTACGGACATTATAGATCCTCGTGTCCATCTATCACCGATATGTATATATGTATATTTTTGGTTTTTTTCGCTCGTTCTTCAATAAGGAACTCGTGGTCACTCTTATCCAAGGCAAACCCGCGTGCCCGTGAGCAAATATTAGCACGCTGTTGCTTGGAACGTTTATCAAACATTTACATTCGAGGCTCGATGTGGAGTACATTAGGAAGTTTTTAGACACGACGATAGAATTCGATGGTTTTCGTGTTTTCTGACTTCTCGACGAATATTTCTACGTAAAAATTTCGAAGGTTATGTTCCATTTATTTATTGCACAATGGGACAGCGAGAGAAAGCTCTTCGAATTCCAGATTGGTCAAATATTATTCCACATCGATCGTATTCTTATTTCTGACGGAGAAAGCTACCCCTTCAGGTCTCAAACTCGGTTAATCAAAACATTAACGGGGGCAGAAAAATATGTGATTTCTTTTCTCACACGATCGACTCTTGTTTTTTTTTCTTTTCTTTTTTTTTTTTTTTTGCAAACAGGTATCGACCAAGTGCCATATTTATCAATGCTGGAGACTCAACTTTCTAAAACAGTTTAAGGGTTCGATATCTGACGAAAATTTAATGCCATCTGATAGACTTCTAGTATTTTAACACTGAATTTATCCAGAAGTTCCCCTCCTGTCAGTTTACTTACGAAAACACACTACCTTAATTAAGATAAAACCATTCCAACACACTTTTACAACGACTCCTAAATTATTAAAATCCTTGAATAATTCTTCCTTATAATTAAGCTCTCGGCACTCTTTATCCTCAACTTGGTCACGATGCCCCGATTAATTTAGTGAGAAAAATAAGGTATATTTAAGAACGAAGCAGAAGGAAGCAAAAGGCCGTAGACGTGCTATCTCTTCAGGCAATCTCTCGCGAAAGCACCGCGGCAATTCGTCCAGAAAATTAATTACGATGCCGTGGCACGCGAGCAAACCCGTGAGTCACCGGTGCGGCGTTCCTCAGTCGTTTTAAGGTCGACGTTCTCGCGGTTCGTGATCCAATCGTCAAATGGCACACGCTCAAAGCCGTACAGTCTAGAGATCTATCTTTCTCCCGTGAGAGAACCAGCCGCGCGATCTCGTTGCACCATTCCAATGCCCGATCAGCAGAGATTCATTTCACCTTTACGAATCGCGTACTGACCTCCTGAACTCGATGATCGAGAGGAGAAACCACGTTGCGGATGGAACCTGACCAACCAGTTTTAGAGTGAAAAATCTGAAAGTACGTCTTACACGCGAAACGATGATAATTAGGGCTTTACGTGAGCAAGAACGAGGAAGATTGAACATTCAGCTTCTGCCCTCCCTCCCCACTCCATCCCCTCCTTGCTATATATTGTGAAATTTAACCAACAAAAAGCACAGGTTATAACGGGTCTGAATTCATCCTCTATTTTTTGCTCACACGATCCGTGATACATTACATGTTCATTCATTTTGATCTTGTTGTTCTTGAGGTTCGAAGTTATTTGTACTTCGTCAGGCTTGATGGTCAACGGATGGATGAAAACTAAGAGATTCGTTTCTTTTCTCTTCTTCCCCCCTTTCTTTTTCTCTCTTTCTCTTTCTCTTTCGCGTTTTCGTCCACCGTTCAAGAAGGAACGACACGAACGAAAGTCAAAGTGCAATTGCCATTTCTCATCGCTTTTATCGCGTCTTGATTTTTATCTCCGTGATGGTGGACTTGTAATTTATCAGCTTTAACGATCATTTTCGCCGATTCGAGGCAATAAGTAGGAATAAAAAAGAACTTCTGTCTCTCTGATGAGTTCATTATTTTTATTCGATATTACACGCTCGTTTACTTTTGAACTGCTTTTAAACGTTGGAACAAATGTTGCTACGATAGCACTGAAATCGAAGTAAGATGGATGTAACAAAAAAAGAAAACAGAAGAAAGGAATAAAAAAAATAAAGAAAAGGAAACGAAACCGAAGCATCCGGTATTCTCGTGACAGTTTCTACTTCTGTTTTAATTTAATTATAGTTCTGTCAGAACGCTCACTTTTCTTTCGGCCACGAAAGCATGTTCAATATCTCCGGGACAAAATTCGATCACAAGTGAGGCTAGTTGCACAACATAAGCAGAGACAAGGTTGTCATGTTCGACGTTTCGATTCTCCGAGTTATTTTCCACACACGAGCCTCGTTAAATTAGCCATTCACCGCAAGTCAGGCCTGATCATCGAGACAATAACTTAAGTTGATTAGGCACGTCCATCTTTATCTCTATCGGGGCATTAATATTCTTTGTATGACACGTAGAATCATGTTTAGCAGGGGACTTAATCTCCATCGTATCTTCCTGTGATCGGCTTTTCTCTTAGAAAGTCCACTTCACCTCCCGCGATTCAGCCTGAATTTTAACTAACCCATAGATTCGTCAGCGTACAGTTATTAGCGTGGAATTTTAATTGTTAACTATGTTTTTTCCTATTTCATGTGATAATTTATTACGCAGTTTTACGGCAAATGACGCTCGATAGAATAGACGATACGGGCGATCGTAGTAATAATTTGACACAACTCGTAAAGAAAAGACTTTAATGGCTATAAAAATTACTCTTACAACTCTAAAAAGGGGAAGTTAATGAAGATAATCATCGGTTTTGATGAAACGTTGGTATATATCACTAGTTCTCAAAATAGATACTATTCCACATGTATCTTTCTTCTCTATATAAGTAATCGTTCTTAACACGTTCCGTGCTGGGCCGATTTTTGGCGTTCTTCCTTTCAGCTCTTGTGGATCGTATACGCTCGCACGTAAGGTGATTGTCAAGAAGAATGTGTAGAGTTTAATTAGATAGATTACAGAACAAATCGATCAATTTCATTTTAGCGATTAATTTTAGCAAACAGATGGTTTTTTGCACCACGTGTTAGTGTTAGTATTAACTTAAAATTAGGAAACGCTACTATATAATTAATTTTAAGTAAAATATTTTGTTGTATGTTACACATTCTTTTTTTTTCACAATTACAAGAGTACGTTTCGGTGAACTTAAAACGTGGTAAACGTAAATGTGATTTGTCAGAACAATTATCACAAAATATTCCAGCTTTTATGATATAATATCTTACTAACATTATTTTTATAATAAATTTTACAGCATTTTCTTATCGAACTTAAAGAAAATCGAAAGAAATCATCGTCAACGATCCACGATATAATACATGCGCTATACCTATTATTCAAATGTTGATACATAACGTTACAACACATCTTTTAAAAAATGTCAAATGGCCTAAACGAAAAGTTTTATGTAAGGCATACGCAACCCAGGTGTAATAGAACGTGTTAAAGTTGAAGGGGTAGAAAACATGCAACTCTTTTTTATTAATTTTCTTTGTAAAATATTCATCTAATCAAAATGTTGATTAGACACTCAGAAAACATAGATAAATTAGAATTTTTATTTTTTGCAAATTGGCAAAAATAATTGCAACACTAACTCTATCTATCATACAAGGAAAACTTTCCAAGTTCTATTTTATTTTTATTTCTATTTTGTGATATTTCCGTCGAAATGTTCAACTTTATTTTCGAGAAGCTCATGCGTCATTAAGGGTTTTCTCGATGGACTTCTCCACTTTCTCTTTTACAAACCTCTTCCTGTACCTCTTAAAGGGGTGTCCAGCTTGGCAGTCAAAACTGTGAGCGATGTTTAATCATTTTTATTAGCTAAATTAGTGAAGATAGTATAATACTTTTTTTTTTTATAGAAAAATACACTGTTAAACGACAATAAAAAAATTTTGTCTAATTTAATTTTGATTTGATGCTCTTATTGTACATTTTTTTATTTAAACCTAATACTGTCGTTAATGTACCTCTGACACATCAAAGTGATTCAAAGACAACAAGTTTCAAATATTATTGTTCTTCGATAATTTACAGTGGGATTAAACCAACTTACGACAAAAGGAAAAAGGGAAAGCTTAAAAGTTTCGAAGAGAAAGTCAATTTTCCAAGCAAAGTATTCTGTATTGTATTCTTCATAAAAACACTATAAATAAAGATAAAATATTATTTCGCGGTGCAAACCTTGGAGAAATCTATATCCGAAGGTGATCGGTCGATTAAATTTTCAATGATTCTGCACGATTCTCAACTTGAAACACATGCTTTCAAAAGAAAAAAAAAAACCGTTTAAAGTTGAAGCCTTGACGTATCTCTATAAACATGCTTGTAACTTCGTTATCTTTACGAATTCGTCCTTAACATTGTAGGATAATATTTCTCAAATGTACTTTCATGAAATCTCGATTTTTTCACATTGTTCAAGGAAAAGGAGAACGTTTTCACGATTAAAATAGTCAAAGCTGAGGACAGATGAAAACGAAGACGAAAGTTAAGGGTGCAAGAAAACGAAGAGAACGTGAAAGTTTCATCATATGAAACGAGCATTATGGTTCAAAGGATAATACGAGAGTGGTCGATTTACGTCACACGTGTTTTAAATCGAGCAAAGGTAAAACGAGTAGCCTACGCACCCACGACACGTTGCACAATGCTAATGGATCAAGTTCATACAGACGATGAATATAATCGACCGGCCCCGTTTCACGTATGCTACTTGTCATACGAACAGGTTCGAATCAGATATACGTACGCGAATTTCGCATTGAGAAACCGCCCGGTCATGTTCACGCCCGTTTCGCTTCCCCCTCCCCCACATTGTACACCGTTCCCCGGCGTGCTAATTTTTGCACCTGGTGCTTTTTCATTTCGAGATTTAATTAAGGAATTTGTCACAGCTAACAACACCTTGCGATGAAAAAAAAAAAGGAGAGGAAAATGTACATGTTTTCTTGAAGTTTCTTCAAGCAAGAATTTGGAATTTTCTGAATTGTGTGAAGTTTATATAGTATTTAATGGCTTGTATTTTATGATCAGCATTTTAATCCCTTTTTGTCAGTATTTAAATAATTTGGTCAGTATCCTTTGGTCAGTATTTATACTAAATTGTCAATATTTAAATAAATTATGTAGTACTTATCATCTTTTTATTTACATACTGACCGTTTAGTATTTTTATACTGACCTTTTTGGTAATGAAATACTGACCGAAAGTTGATTTAAATACTGATCGAAAATAGATTCAACTACTGACCATTTCATTTCTTGCCGTATTCAATGCAAGAATGTGGGGGATTGCGAACAGGGTTTCATTCTAATTAAAAAATTTATCATTTTCTTTATCCCTTTTCATTACTGTTGCCGCTTATAGAAACTTACGAAATTTCATCCCTTTAGCACTTCCCGTTTAAACAAACTTAAAATTGTTGTAAAACCTTTGGGTACAATTTGACAAATTTTACGATTGCGAATTGAACACCTATCTTTCGCTATACGCGTTACATATTAAAATTTGCCGTAGCGAAAGGGTGAAATAACGATTAAGCTTTTGCATTAGATAAACGTCATAGAAAACAAAAAAAAGAAGGATAAGTTCTTTCTTTTTCATCATTGTCAGTTGCACAGCGTAACATCTCCCTCGATGGAAACTTATCTCATGGTCAATTAAATTCACATAACTGACAGCCGATACACGACAAACAAGGCCGCCAATCGATTCCATTAAAGTCTCCCTAACAGACAATTAAGTTATTCCCAAGATACATATATGTGTATCTCTCTCTCTCTCTCTCTCTCTCTCTCTCTCTCTCTCTCTCTCTCTCTCTCTCTCTCTCTCTCTATATCAACATTTCTAGCTGATCACAAAGTATGAAACATGCTCATAAATGCATCTACCATAAAGATAGAAAAAGATTTATGGAACCACATAGCGGCTGAAAAAGGCGAGGAGAGTTTATTGGTTGCTCATTGGATCGCAATTAGATATCAGGAACGAATTCCACGTATTCCAAGAACGTGATAACAGATCGCGACCAGTTCTTCTCTGATCACAGACTGGATAAGACATACTCAATCACGCGAGACTTTACTTGTCATATATGTATGTGAATGAATAAATAATAATATGAATATACAAAATAGAAAAAGACATTTTATAATATTTTTAATATAGTGCAGATACATTTACACTTCTTTATTCGAAAATTCCTTAACTTAAAATCACGAAACTTGGCTAATTTTCATCGCGCGATTGATATCGCGTATCGTAGCTTTGTAACAGATCAATTTTGTGCCAAAAATTTGGGAATTCCTTCAGCTAGGATTACGTGTGTTTTCCTGATTTTTATTGCGTACTTATCAGCTTTGCGATAGAAAAATTATACGATAAGAAAAATATCGCAGATACACTCTCGCGACCACGTTTGGAAATTCTCGGAGACACGAGATTACGAGACACGGCTGGTTTTCACCGAGCGATTAACATCGCGAGTCATTCGACTGAATGGTAGCCTTGGGTCCGAGGGAAACCGGCGCGTTTGTCGCCGATAATTTTATCGTGTTCGCGTAATAAATATCTGTGGACGAAGGCGGACCAAATATTATGTTAAAACCAGTTCGCCGAGGTTACTCAAGGGAACCTGCTCAGGCTGGATTGTACCCGAGCCGCATGGACCTCGATGGATAGCGGGAGAAAAAGTCGAATCGATTTGCATGTCGAGCACGAAGTAGCATGTACCGATCCTTTGGCCCGTTATTACACACCTTCTAACACTTGGTTCGCCTAGGATCTTAAATACCTGATTAAACCGCTTGTTTCCGTTCTCTGTGTTATCAATGATTAATCACCATATGTTGGAGAGAGCTCTTTCAGTGCGTACACTTTTCTCACATTCCTTTTTACAAGCCGTTTAGAGTTAACATTTAATTATATACACGAGATGTTCACAGAACCTTAGTTGTATTATTTATAGGATATTTAGTTACGTTCTTTAATTATGTTGCTCTCAGTTGCTGAAAATAGTTATCCAACATGTTATGCAAGAAAAGAAAAATGATGTTAATCTCTGGTGATAATGATTGAAAAAATACATTAAGGATAGATAAATGTGCAAACAGTCAAAGTAACATTCGTGATATACGCCATAACTATTAAAATAAGAGTAATTCATCCGAAAATAAATAAATGCGCACATAATAACGAACATTTATGATGATGTTCTTATATTGAAATGTTACTTTTACTTTTCAAATGTTTACGCTTGCTGTTACGTATAAGCGTGCTGGAGTTCCTATTCGATTGTATAGAAAAATGCTCGGAGTGCAAAGGGTGAAAAATGCAAATTAGCAGTTTTGATATCTCACGGTTTCTAAAATTTTCTAAACCGATTTCGTAGGAATGTATTTGCTATCATTTCATAAAATAATTGAGTAATTAATAAAATGACATTATACAAATATTGTTTAAATAAAAGTGTTTTATTTCAATCTAACCAGAGTATCCTATAAAAATTTGAAAATCATCACATTCTATAACACATGATTCTGAACTGATTTTTAACCGTAATATATCCAGTATTTCCCGTTTATTTAATCAGAGAATTAGAAAGCCTACTTCTCTTCGACTTGGAATTCGTGATGAAGAATTCGCGATAAATCTTTAGAACAGCCTTCCTCAAATATTTCATCATTATCGCCTAAGCGTAAATAATTCCTTGCAATGATCTCTCTCGATATTTGACTATTCTTCAGATATTTCACTATGGTTTAAAGTGAAGCCTCAATTTTGAAGATACTATCAACAAGATTCGCCAGCAACTTCCTTCAACGATAAGACAATGCACACACCATCTCTACACTATTCCTACAAGAAGCAATCGGTTTTCGTCGATCGCTTAGAAATGAACACACTGCATATAGTAAATTACGGTAAGAGGGCTAGGTTGATCTTCTTATCGAGCGATTGTATGCCTTCGTTTCGCTGCACCGCTATTCGCCACTGTTATACCGGTCACCCATTATTCAGACACCGATCTTGAAACTTCACTCGGGTATTCTACCTCGCGGTAGAATTGAAAGTTGCAAAAAAGACCGAGAGAAAAGAAGAAACAGAAAAAAGGAAAAAAAAGAAGGAAAGGACTTGTACCGCTCGGAGGAATATTAATGTGTGTCCAACGAAAGTTTGGTGACAGCATGCAGACAAATTATATCTCTTTGTAAGGACAAGTTCGCTTTCCATTCGGCGATTTAAACGAAACAAAAGGCTGACAGTTCATATATCAAGCTGTTTGATCTATCTGAAGGATAATATCGTTTCTAACAAGACCACGGAGATCTGATCGATCGAAATTATTTAACGAAGAGCTTTCCACAGTCGCCAATCATCAAGCTTTATAAACGCCTCGTTTTATTCCCTCTCGTTAAACGAAACTTTCTTCGTTGAGATGCTGAGGACGTACCTTGGTGAGAACTGATGTCAGCGTTCCTAAAACTCACGGTTGTACAACAAGGTTAATCGATATCACGGCCAGCTAACGATAAAGACGTTTTCTTTACTTTTCGTTTCAATAAATAAATGACAGCGATAGAAAAGACGCCTGTGGCTTAATAACCGTTTACGTCGTTTTATCTAGAATAGTGGCAGGTGGAGGAAATTCGTAACGCTCGATTAGAGGAGGTTAGGTTACATGCATCGATAGGAGTTTACAAAAAAGTTGACAATTAAGAAATTATAGGTTCCCCTAGAGAAAACTCAGAGATGTAGATTTGTATTTTCGTTACACAGGTGATGTTGGATTATTTCGATCGGTGTTCCGCGAAGCAGCCATTCCGTCTGATAATAATAAAGATAGCGGTGAAAGAGAAAGATTGGAGGTTAGATTAAATTTTGTTCGAAAGAGAAACGTTGAAATCGTAAAGAAAGAATTCACCGCGATTTCGGTTATCGTAACTTTATTTAAAAAAGATCCCCGTATCGTTGAATTTCAAGCGAATCCTCAGATAGCATGCCATAACCGAGCCCAGTCCAACTTCAATTCCATCTGTTTCGGGCAGGAGAAAAATCGCTGTAGCCCGAGAGAGACGATCAAAGCTCTGGGTAATTTACGATCGATGACTTTCACACATGAAAAAAGAAAAAAAAAAAGAAACGCACGGCGTTGGAATTGTCGTGCTATATAAAAACCGCTTCGTCGCTTTATTTCCGCCACGGTTGTTGCTCGATAGAGTCTACCTTCAGGTGTAATTTTATGACTGGAGCTTATTACCACGTGGTTAAGTCACGTGGCATCGTATTCCCCTGGTACATACATATTTTCTTTCAGTGGAGAACAGGTTCACCGTTCTTCTTGGCGCAAGACGGAAAGACGTCTCTCGTTCGCAGCCTCGTTTGACCTCGGATTATTATCTCTCCCTTGAGAAAGATCCACGCACGTGGCACCCAGAGGTTGAGACAGTAAAGCTAACGAACAAATGACGAGCCTTCACCGTATTTTATTACGAATTCCGTTTGTTCCTGGATCAAGAGGGGAGTTCGTTCATGTCTTACCGTGTAAATGTGTGTTAAAAGAAAGACAAGTTAAATCGTCGTTCAACTGATGAATATACAGGATACACATTTGCATTTGCAGTATTAAAGATAAGGAAACCAGTGAAATATTTCACCGTTTCTTTCAGTTTGCATTCTTGAACCGTCAAACTTTCGGAGCACGTACAGTGAGTCATTGAAATATTTGTACCTCCTTTAATCCTCACACTTCTGAAGCACGGAGTCCGGTGACGGAGTCACTTTTGACTCACACTGATATTTCATTATTAACCAGTTAACTGCGTTCGACGTGTATACACGTTAATTCAAAACTGTATTTCGAAGTGGTCGACGTGTATACTAACTCGTCGTGTAAAATCAAAAATTACCATTTACTACAAAAACTCCAGATCTCAGTAAGAAGTAATAAAAATGTCATTTGTTGGTATGTTTCCTTTATAATATATTACCAATCAAACTGCTATGTATTTTATAAAGAAAAATATTGTTTCTATGTATTTTATAAACATAAATTTCCCTCTAATCTTTTAACGCAGAGCTATTTGTAATACGTATTCTCCTGCTGCTATTTTCCAGCATCTGGTGAGATTATCTCGTTGGAGTCGCGTATCAAGTCCGCCTGGAGGGATAACTAATGTTCTGGACACAGGAGGATCGCGTTTTCGCGTCCATGTAGAGCCAGCCTGCTGTGTTTTTTGCGCGATTTCTCGTTCGACTCACTCGCTTGTTTGGAATCGCGTATAAAATCGCACGGCTGGAAACTTCTCTTCCCCGGGTGACTTATAAGTGCTCGTTCGACCTAATATTATCACGAACAGTGGAGGCGAGGTGAATGTTCCCCTTTCGTGCTTTCCTTGTACTTTAGTAAACTGATCAAGAAAAAGAGGCTTGCTTGATTCGCGAAACAAATTATAATCGAATTCGTAGCAGAAGAGTTTCATTTCTTCGGTAAAGTGGTTTTAACCCAGTTCACCTGCTATCCGGTCTAACTTCTTAATTGTCGATACGATAGTTTTCATTGAAAACAGAACGATTTCGAGAGATCTAACGATACCAATAAATATTCCAGGGCCAGTTTACAACGAACTGTAAAACGGTTTGTACCATTTCCCATCGAGGGATCTCTCCGTCGTAGCCTGAGATTCGATGTACAACAATAATAGAAAGTTGGCATATCTATGGTGGTAAGTAATCAGGTGGTTGTTTCTAAACGGAGTAATCCGCAAATGATGATTCTCACTTATCACACAGAGATCCAGCGCAAAAACTGAAATAATTATATAACATATAATGAAATATAACGTTCAACTTCTCAACCCTTTGACTGCGGCGTACTCTTGCACAGACCCATCGATATATACAATGCGATATTCGGCTGCTGCTACTACTACTACTTATCATATTTACTTCTTATCTTTTCGTCTGATCAAACATTATATTATTTTACACTATATTATTTTAATAAAAAATAACGAATGGACAAAATTATAAAACTGATCACAAATTGAAATAAATGAATGCTTAGATGTAGGGATGGCTGAGCGTGAATGCGTTGTATGTATGATAAGGACTTGCGTGCCAGGTCAAGTGTTTAGGATAATGCGAAGATGTTTGAGTGATAAGAAATTAGCATTGCACACACTCATCAGAATATTTTTACTACTAGGAGCCGATTACACATCATGTGTATTGCATAATAAAAAAAAAGGATATAATTGAAGTGGAAGAAAATTTATTTTGAAAATAGTAAACAAATATGAAATCACTTATTTTAGATTCAAAACTTAGAAGATAATTCATGAATAAATTTTCAGAAAATACTACAAAGGTACTGAAGTATTCGTAAAAGTTTCCTCCATAGAAATTTCTCTTTTTTGTTTGTGATAATCTTTGAAACATTTTCCAACAAACATTCTCGATTCTTTTTTCTGTTTCTTTGAAGCAACAAATCTTCACTTTCATCATCACTACTCATTTTTTGTGTTACCGACGATATTAGCTGTGGATTACTTCTCTACTAGGGTCTAACTTAAAATCAGTACAAATTTTATGATTATTTTTGCATTACTAACTGATAACTGAAGTTCAAGATCATCGCACACACGGTGTGTAACCCGTTATTCTGACTAGGAAATACTTTATGTTACACACACGGTGTGTTATCTCTCTCTAATGGGTTAAGTCGTAACGTAAAAGAAACGTAAACTAACCTCAATTTCATATCTTCCACCGCATATGTATCATCCCTCGTTCCAGCGTTTAAACTGTTCTTCAAATTCAACCAAACAACAACGCGCACTTCTTGCTGGCCTCCAATTTCCGGAAAGGCGAAAAGACACTATTGCCAACAACAGTATATGTACAGTCTACTATAAACCGGATGCTTTCTCACCTTGACGCGAGCTAAATTTACATACGAGGAAACTGGATAACGAAGACACCATTACTTTAAAAGACTTTGATTTTTTTTTTTTTTTTTTTGACCTAAACGACCGATTAGCCTGAAATTACCACTGATAACTGGATTAACGTAGAGAAGGCTTAATTATATGTGCTATCTAACCAAGTCTTGTACATGCCAATCGCTTCGCGAAGCCGGTTTCCTCGTGTCTCGTTGTAATATTTCGGTAATTACTAGTAAATAGATCTCACGTCGATGTGTGCTGTCGGTGCGCGCGCATGTTACTTTTGAATACACGATGACAGATTTATTACTGCAAATATTGTTGCATTAGACAGATATACAGGGTGAGTCTTGTAACATGACTTTAAATAACTTGTAAGTTATTCGTTGTACAAAAACATGTTTGAAACAAAAGTTGCATGGTATCTAGGGAGACATACAGTGCTCTAATCTGTTTTATTGAGATGTTAGAAAGATTTTCAGTTTTTTAATGGAACTTCTCATATTTTTTATCGAATTCGAATAAATCGTCAAAGTTTGCGTAAAAAAGTATTATATAAAGTGAGACTTAAAATGAATAATTATTGAGATATTTTCAAGTTAATAATTTTTTATCAGGAAATACGCTCAGTTGACGTGATTCTTAACACGACCTAGTTTACGACGGCAGGTCATGATATTTCAAAAATATCTCAGTAATTATTCATTTAAAAAACTGAAGGTGACCCTAATGTCTCAATAAAAAAGAAAGGTAATAAAAAACAAATTAGAGCAGTGTATATCCCCTCAGATATCTTGCAACTTTTGTTTTTTGAATATTTTTTCGTACAATGAATAACTTACAAGTTATTTGAAGTCGTCATGTTAGAAGACTCACCCTGTATATGAACATATCTTGATCGTTCCTAATACTTCATTGGAAACTGACGTATGTACATTTTCGTATTATCTCAACCTACATTAACTTCAACATCATCAACGTAGGTTTTCATAAAAAATTGTGATATATCGGACGTGATAGGACGTGAAATAAGTAGAGAAAATATAAATAAACCAATAATGGCTGGATAAACAAACATGATTCAAAATTCCATGGGAATTAATTCTTTTTTTCTTTTATGAAACTGAAGAAACATCTCTAACCGTTTACGTGACGTACGTTAAAATTGCCGTTATCAAATTGACGACAAACAAATAATGACCTTCTTTCGTAAAAAAAAAATATGGCGACCACAATCTGTGTGCTTCGTAATAGCTGTCAGAGAAGATTGAACAGTATATAATACTGACACACATAGGCAGGGAATTAAGGACCGACAGATACCAATTAGAGACTCACGTATGGTACATGAAATGAAACGGAATGCCAGAAACGGAGGGTGCGCTCGGAGAAGACGAGAAGCAAGTTGACGACTTTCCATCATCGGCTGCCCGGCGCGAAACCATCGCGTCCCGCGTGTTCAAAATGTCAAGGTGTTCCCGGAGTGAAAGGACACCCGTATTTATGCCCTTTTTTCGCGGCGGCGGCCGTCGCGACTTACCACCACGGAATAATTAATAAATTATTTTCGTCACCGCTCCTCCGCTCACAACCAATTGATTTGTTCAACGTCGCCACGAGGCATTGTTCGATTAACGCGGCCCGTCACCGATCCACAGCTACCAATCAACGCCAGAAATGGAAACTCACGACATAACAATATACAGCGTGTTCCGTAACTAATGGTACAATCGTGAAAGGGGTGTTTCTAAATAAAAAGGAAAAAGGAAAATATTTGGAAAATATATGTAGAATAATATTTTGTCGCAGAAGATTCAGTTTTCAAACAATTGAACTTAACACTAGATGAAATTGAATTTACCAGTGAATGAAATTCAACTTCACTGGAAATATGCGATGTTTTATTCTGATTTTGTTTATAATAAAGAATAAGAAGGAAAATAGCGTTATTTATTTTCAATATTAATTATTTACTTGTATACTACTACGAGAGTCTGTCAAATATAAACCGGATTATGTATGCCATATCTGTACAACGTCACGTGTGTCGATGAGACTGACTGGGAGTTGAAATAAGAGTGGTTTGGTAACATTGCACACCCTATGACGCGCTCTACTTTTCGTTTCGTTAGTAAACAACGTAATGTACGAGAAGTCAGTACAATCCTTCCTCGCACAACGTATTATAATTCAATTTTCAATCGTTAAGGGCATAAAATCTATGAAAATTCTGCATCAACTACGTTTACAGTTCGGTGATAAGACATTATCAAGAACTGAAGTGTTTGCTTGGTGTAAATCGTTTTCTAGTGGACGTTAATACGTCGAGAACGCATCTGATACGCGACGTCCGAAGACAAGTGTGGTATCAGGGAATGTTGAAGCTGTTCCAAAACTTATCGAGGACGACCGACGCATAAAAATTTATGAAATTTGTTCAAAAGTTAGCATTAGTCATGGAAGTATGACTTTCATAATTTGAAAAGAATTAAACTTTCGCATGATAACACAAGGCTTCACATCGCCATTCAAACACAGGAAAAAATGAAAAAGATACAGTGTGCAACACTTGATCATCCTCCCTATAGATAGTCCAGATCTGTCATCGTGTGATTATCATTTGTTAAAGAAGGCATTAGCGATTCAAGAGAAACGAAGAGGCAGAACAATTGTCAATTGCCAACAATCGGATTTGCCAATCCGACGGTAAAAGTGCATAAATAAAAACGAAGTCCTGTGTAGGGAAATAAACTTTTTGTCCTTTTTAAGAAAGCATCTTCGAATAAAACATATTTGACTAATTTTTGCGATTCGACATTACACACACACACACACACGTTCATTTCACGAAATAATTCAACATAATTCAAGACATATCGTTAGTTTAAGGAACACCCTGTATACAACTAATCTTTCTTCGTTCAAGTGCAATACAAACACTTGCCGTATATGTAATTCAATTATAATCACAATCGGTGTCGTTAGATCGCTAGTTGGTTATTATTAGATAGAAAATGTTAATTGCAGTACCCCCGGGAGCAGAGAAATGGTTTCCGCGCTAATGATCATCAGCGTGGATTTTTTATCAACAATATTATTGGCCTATCAAGAGGCAAGAAGCTTCAAAGGAGTATGGAAATTAATTTTATTACTGGAACATGTAACACTAATCCATGCACGAAGACGAAGAGATTGTACGGCGCTCTTTTATTTTCTTACCCGCACATCGAAGCACTCGTTCCATTTTCCATGACTTTCCTGAAGAATCACGAAGTGGTACCGGATTGTTAGTTCTTCAAATAACGACGCTCCGGCTTGGGTACTTTATCAACGTACGGCCGAGGTTCATTGCCATGATTTTCATTACAACAGTATATTACATTGAACTGTTGATTATACCGGAACGCAGGAAAAATCTAAAGAGGTGAATAGCATTTTTGGCTTTCACTCGTTTTACAAGAGATTCCAATTAGTATGTTGAAAAATGGTATTCGATTGATGTGAAATTGAAAGAATTTTTTTGCTAGGGCATAATGTTTGAAGAGTAGAACAGCTAATCTTTAAGTCATCAATCATGATATTTGATGAGATGCATAGAAGCGATTACTTCCCAAGCAAATATATTAATCTTCCAACTTCTGTGATGAATAATAGTACGAATACACTTTCTAACCTTCAAAATGCTGAATAATATTTTGAATGCACAATTCCTGGCTAAAAAATTAGGACCTCTCGCAATTTTCAACGTCTTTCGTGTTTTTTAAATCAGATTTAAAGACCTGAACGGAATTTATCTTACAATCTTTAGTCTTAATAATTCATATATTCCACAGAATGGGACACCATAGAACCAAGTTCATAGAACCAAGTCTGTCAGAGAATTATTTTTATTAAATCCCCGCACTTCCATAGTCTAGCAACTCTTCCGATGAATGAATCCAATTAAGAACACACATTAGTTGATTAGAAGGGAAACAATTTCTGGATATTCGACAAAATTATTTAAAAATACAGGATATGATAAGACAGCACATACAAAGTATAGCCAAAAGGATACATGCTGCGATCAAAGGGAAGGAAACAGAAATTAATATATAGTGTGGTCTAAAATAAATAACTGGCAATTTGAAATTGCCGTGTTTTACATCGCCAAGTGTAATCATCATCAAATGTGTTTGATTTTTTAATTCTTTGCATAGCTTAACCTGAATTAGAATTAACCTGAAAAAGTTTGATAGCATCATGTTTGATTTCACATTTTTCTATGCCCAAAGAGGAGCGAGTGACAGCGTTAAACTTGTACCAAAATGATTACAGTGCAAAAGCGATATTGCAAATGATAAAAGTGTCACTTCGAACTGTTTATAACGCAATAAAACGTTACAAAGAAACTGGAAACAACGAGGATAGACCTGGATGAGGGAATAAACGAACAGCTATCGCACGAAGTGATTTTTTGGAGAAAAATCATCGATTAGACTCTGTCGAGAATTATTTCCGGAGATTTTGAATAAAGATGTTTCGTTTTCAAACTCTCTTGATCTTAATGCTACGAATTTTTCTGTCTGGTTGATTCTGGAGCAAAAAATCTCCCATTCGAGATACACCACATTGAAGCAACTTGAAAAGGTTTTTTGAGAAGGCTTGGCGTGAAATAAACCGTAGAATAGTGTGCAAGCATCAACGATCATCAGTCCGACTTAAAGTCGAAAACTTTAAAAAACATCCGGATTTTTTTTATTAAATGTAAAGGTGGTCATTTTGAACATGTTTTGTAATAAATTGTCTTCTATTTGTATTATTAGTGTATTATTATTAAAAAGAAACAATTAAAATTCGTTGGTAATTCATGAAGTTAGAAGCTCTGAAGTTATTACCAGTTATTTTTAACTACCCTGTATTCGCATGTAATATAAATGTGCGTACTTCAGTACTTCAGTATTTAATAAAAATTATTATTAGATTACCTTTAAGGCTTTTGAATTGGATTAAAAACGTGAAAAATGTTGAAAATTGTAAACGGCCCTAATTTTTTGGCCAGGGGCTGTAAATTGTTCCATAAATTCAACAATAGATTGTGTTGGAATATGTATTTTGCAATGTCCATGAAAATAAACCGTGCTTTTCAAACAGTTAATAGTATCTTTAATCCAAGCTATTAACAACCACATTGTCCAATAAATTAGCAAACCAGTTAGCTTGTAGTACTTCCACATTCCTGTTGGTCTACATTATCCAGTCAATAACGAGAACAATAGCGGTTCTGTTCCACCTTGTGTCACTGTTCTGATAAGAGGTAGAAACCAGAGGACGTTCCACTCGGTGGCTAATTAAACGTAAACCTTGCTGGCCGCTTAATGCTCGCGATTCAAAGCGTAATAGAGCCGCTTGATAAACACGATGTTCCTAGAAGATCGTAAAGACCGTTGTCCAGCTTCCTAGAGTACACTCATCCGAGTTAATTGTTCCGAGCTGTTAAAATCCATGTTTTATTGAACACGTTGCCCGAGCGAGATTCTCGAGAGACAGAGAGATCATGGGAAAGGGTACGAGGCTGAAAATCTAACACCCAGTAAATTTCTGACCATGGTTAATTAACCTAACACTAACCGAACACCGTCATACCCTAAATGTGGATCATGGGTTCACATGCTTAGAATACACAGTGGGGATTCCGTGGAATTTCATTTCTCGAGGATAAAGATGCTGAGATAGGAAATGCAATCACTTGATTGTGGACCATTCGAGATTGTCTTGGGAATCTTCTGCTTTATTCTTAACTTCCTTCAGCTTATGGTATGCTGTGGGAAGTTGTGTCTTTGATACTTTAAACTTTAGACGGTCTTCTTTTTTGGAGTCTATAATTTTTTATGAAATTACCATTGTCTCTTGTATTTCTTTTGTTTTTATTTTTGACACTTCAGATTATTCTCTTTGTTTCAGAGCTAGAAATTTTTATGGAATTATCTTCATTTCTTTTTAGAATCTTTACTTTTTTGTTTAGGATCTCCAATTTTCGTGAAGTTACCTTTATCTCTTCTCTCTTTTTTTTTTTTTATTCTATGATAAAAAATATATTTTTTAATAATTTTATTCTATAGTAAAGATAATTGCAGATTAATGTCTCTTATTTGGCTATCTGTTTTGATAGTCTCTAATTTTTATGAAATTACCTTTACCCCTTTTGTTTTTTTGTTTTTTTTTGATTATATAATCCTTAGAAACTCGAATGATAATTGCGAAAGAACAGGACGTCCATCTTCCATTTGACTTCTTTCTTTTTTTTTCTTAAACACTCCAATTTTCATGCAATTATCATTGTCTCTTCTGTTCCTTTTTATTTTTTAGGTCACTCTAAATTATTCTTCCCGTTTCAAAGCTTCCTATTTCTATGAAATTATCTTCATTCCTTTCGAGAATGTCTTTTTTCTTTTCTTCGAGCCTCCAATTTTTTCCCACTATTTCTTTCTCTCTTTAATACTCTAGATTATTCTTTTTGTTCTAGAGCTTCCAATTGCTATAAAATTATCTTCATTGCTTTTTAGAATCTCTATTTTTTTCTTAGAGTCTTCAATTTTCACGAAGTTGTCTTTATCCCTTTTGTCTTTTTTATTTATTCTACCTGATCAATCCTTGGAAACTCGAATAATAATTGCAGATTAACGGAACGTGCGTCTTTCATTTATCCAATTATACGGAACGATATCTGTTACCGAACTGGTTGACGCTTCATGAATGAATATGAACACTGAATGGTAGCCTGCTTTCGTTCTCCTAATGAATACGCGTTAAAGGCATACATATGGATGCGAGATGCATATCTAAATACACGTACACTTATACATTAGCATTGAAAATGCTATCCACTCTTATGCACAAGATACACTTTGGCAACAGGCCTCTCCCGATTAGCGATTATAATTGATTCCATGAACCAGCATTGTTCGACGAAATTGGAGTTGTCGAATATATCCACCATGTTGAGATCATCGTTCTCCTTCTGAATAACATCAATTGTTCAGGCAAATCAACATTTTGTTACCTACTTATGACATCATTCGCTATCCTACAACGTTAACAATGTCTAATTGTTAATTAAACAAACCTTTGTATTTTCTAAAACGAAGGTTTACTAGTTGCAATTACTGAGAACGAACGAATCACAAAGCGTGACGGAATCAATGAGACTGGATATTAATCATACGAAAGGTTGTTTTCTATTCTGCATGTAATTTGCCTTTAAAAAAACAAAAAAGAAAGAAAAGAAAAGGACAGCATTGGAGTTCCTTGTCTCCCATATAACGGGGAAAAAGTAGAAAGCATGTAGATTAACCATGGTGATTATTGAGACCCTGTGTAAGGTACCGTCGTGGACAAAATTAAATGTACAAAGCGTAAATTTTGAAGAATCTCCAGTTTCATTTACTATATTATAAATAAGTTTGAAATATCCAATATGAAACATGTTTATAGATGTCGAAAAAAATATATTTTTAGTATATAAAATTATAAAAATGTTTCTGTTCATATATATTATATAGTTACAGGTGGTTTTATACCGTGGACAAAATTAAGTGGACAGAGAGAAAATTCGATATCAAGAAGAAAAAATGTAAACAAACATTGGTCTTTCACAATGTGAAATGTCACTGCATCTTCAGTGAACATTGATCTTTCGTGTACGTGAAATTATATATGTTAAATGAACATGTCTAAGAAAAGAGAAGGTTTTATCCATTCATCTGCAAAACTTCATCGTTTCGACCTGCAAAAACGGACTAAGCTATCGCAAAACAGCTGAAAAATATAAAGTTTCAAACAGTACGGTGCACAAAAATGGTAAAAAGTATTTACAATGTAACACAGTGGACAACTTAATCGGTCAAGGGCGGAAATATTGCGCAAATATATGTTATATGGTGACAGACAAATTGTGAGAGAAACTCAACCTAACCCATCGCTAACATTGCGAAATATTGTTGAAAATAAAATTAAATATGTCCTCAAGATTTAAAAAAAGTAGGCTTAAAGAATTGTTCAGCTAGATTCATACGTTAATAAAGTGCATAAAAAAAAAAAACGGTTGACTTTTGCAAAAAAATTAGTGTCGATAAGCCATTATTATCATTTTGGAAAAGGATTATATGGAGTGACGAGAGCAGCAAACTTGAACAGTTAAATAACAAAAAGAGAACACGTGTGTGGAGGAATGAGAAATGAAACTCTAAAAAAGGTATGATGTGATACCCACCGTCCAACATGGAGGGGGATTCATAATGGTATGGGGTTGTTTTTCTTGGCATATCGAGAGATCAACTCTAAAAATCAATCTCGATGTAGAATGGATATTACAACAGGATAATGATCTTAAGCATTCTGCAAAGAAAATTAAACAATTTTTACAAGACTATGGGATAGAAGTTCTAGAGTGGCCTCCATAAAGCGCAGATCTTTATCCCACTGAAAATTTGTGGAGCTTATTGGATTTTATTGGACGTTTAGGAGATTGTTAGATCGAAATTTCGCGAGTACAGAGGTTGAAAGAAATCATTTCTTTTCTACATATAGCATGGTTTCCTTCAAGCTTCATTTGTCAAGTCATCAAATTCATCTTTTTATCAGCACCAACGCAGATTTACAAAAAAAAATTGATATTTTTAAAACACTCAAGTTCACTTTGACTTATTGTTAGAAAATGCAAAACGCATCTTATTAGGCATCTTAATATGATATATTCGATGAAAAAACATTTTTCTAAAGTCAATATGTAAGGTGGCTCGTAAGTTGATTCACATTTTAAAAGTTGAATAACTTCTTTAAACTTTCGTTTCAAATTTCGATAGAAATTTTGTAAAAATTTTTGAATGGTGAAGCGACTTCACGTGTCACCTTGTAATGATAATTTATTTCAAACGAGTCTTTTATTGTCTCAACCTGTACAACTTCGAATATAATCAAAAGAATCAATTCGTTGTAGATTGTCCATGAATCCATATTGATTCGACGTGTATAAACATTAATAAGCACCTCTGAAAAATCCTTGCTCTAATTCCTTGTGCTTTCTTAAACCTTTTGCCGCCTGTACAACCGGTTCCAATTAATATCAAACGAGTTGCGATGCTGTCGGCATCGTCAATAAACTTCTGTGTGTACGAGCGTAACGTGAAGTTCACCGGGTCGATTGCAATGTGCAAACGTATCATCAGGCGCCCTAGGGTGATACCGGAGAAAAGTTACGGCGCAATACCCCTTTACCTTGCCGCGGCGAACTTCTCTATGGTACTTCAGCTATCCTCTTAACTATGAGTAGAAAGAGAGAGAGAGAGAGAGAGAGAAAAATATGCCAGAAGCGTTTCGAATCTAATTTGACGCTTGTCCGTTTCTCTTGTTATCTGAACGTCCACTACGAATATGTTTCACTCTCAATGATGAGAACCTATTAACATTTACTAGATTTCGGAATTTAGAATTTAGTGTAGATCGATGTGGTAAAGTTGTTACGTTGTTACGTGCTAGTTGGTTTACCTGGTTCGAACATGAGCTATTTTGTAGATGTATACCTGAAGTCTTGGGATAATTATGTTAAAGGGGAAAGTGAAATCCTGCTTATTGTTAGGTACACGTGTGTCGAGTGTTTTCTGATCGGTTTAGAAGTGAAGTATAGTCAGTGAAAGGGATATGATAAAGAGGTAAAATCAGAGAGTCGTCAAATTAGTTATGTATGTACATGCACGTAACGCAGGCGTTGAAACAACTGTTCGAAAGAGATACGAACCTCGTATTAATTTCATTCACGACCATACGATTTACACGATATATTTTTAAACTATACTTTTTCACTGTCCCCCGATTTATACAATACTTTTGTACGCGCACATATTTGTACAGTCATTTTTTTTAATACCGTTCGTTTGTTAACATTGGTATTAAACCTACAAAAGGGAATAGGGAATTCTTAGGGAGTTAAGTGTATACATATATTTCTACTACTACTCAATTTTACGATTTCACTATGTTGCGTCAACCGACTATACCATGATCTAAAAATGATCTAAAAACATTTCGAATACAGATGAAATTTGTTTGTCCCTGCAGGCACGCATAACCTCTTAATAGAATTAAGATTGCGTAATAGTAAATGATCGGGGCATCATGAAAGTGTGCAAAGATTATGAAAGGTGACGTTTGAATGATGAGCACCACGGCTGACGCAGAACGAAAGGACTCATCAGTGGAACAAACTGAAACGTGAATTTTCTATTACTTAGCCTGGTATATAAAGATACAAATGAGAATGGATTAAAACTAAAATAGATTTAACGCTGTACGTCTGGTACGTCGTTAAAAATTCATCAAAGAAAAAGAAAAAAAAGAACGAAACGCGTGTATCTGGTTTGTACATAGAACATAGTGTTACAGAAAGTCGATCTCTTGGAAAGGAGGAAGTTCAAGCTCAATGGTATTAACCAAACGAGCTATTAAAGAGGGTTGATAGCGTGGAGAACGTGTAATCTCGCAAACTGAGGAGACGTAATTTACGTTATTTACGATACGGATTTCTGGTCAAGCATAAGATGTCGCTAATGGCCAATAAAACCATGTACTTTGTAAACGATACAACGTGCAAAACGTAATGTAGGTTACATAAAGTATCACATTTCTAAAATCCTATTTTATCGCGTTCAACATTCGGCGTAGGATATTATCGACAAGACGAGCAAAAAGGGATTGAAAGAAAAGGAAAGGACAATCCAATAAATTTACGTTCACGTTATCGTGATCGGTTGTAGACGAATCTATAGTTAATGGACATTACCAAGAAATTATTACTTCGACGCCTTTGGTTTCGCCTTGGCGTCGTTCAAGTCTTCTACAAAATCATACGTTTCGAACGATCTTTCACTACTTCCTCTACGGAAGTATTCTTCCTTCTATACATTTCTTTTGTGCGATTTAATAACGTGTCCACGAAGGAACTGTCAAGTATATTTTCTTTACGCGAGGTGTTTTCATGTTACGTTGTAATTCGTCCTTTAAGCAAGGTATTCAGTTGCTTTTTTCTCGTGAAATTGACTTTAAGAATTTAGTCTTACGAAAAAATTCGGATTTTATCATTCGAAACGGTCTTATCGAATTTTTCATCTGGTTTCAAAAGTCATTAGAAAGTGTAGCAAACCAGAGGAGCTTGGATTTTCTTTGCAAGAATGGCGACGCCTGCAGCATGTTAACTGTAAAATCATTTAACGATCTTGTACCCTCAATTTCACGTTCTTTGGCAGAGTTAGGATTTTCAATTATGCACTGTTTAATATTCAAATGTGATTTGTGGAAGGCTTCGAGGAAGAATTAATTTCGTGATTTTCTTTCTGAGTGTTAGAAGCATCCTTGATGAGAGATCCTCTTAAAGTGAGATTTGAAAAACAAAAGTGCAACACACACAGTTTGTGTCGAATAGGAAGAAAAGGAAGATATACGTTGATAGCAAGCCAGTAGCATCGATAAATTTATATCACCGTGAGATTACATAGGAAACGTGCTACAAGGTTTCCAATATCTAGCTGTATAATACGAACTTTCCTACAAACGATTCGAGGATTTTGCTGTTTTTCTAAGAACAGTTAAGTGTCTGTAACGAACTGAAACGATCGTATCTTTCTATGATTCTCTCGAACTTTAATCGCTCTGCGCTGACTTTTTTCCGATACACTTGCGCGTGTAATATACGTCATTAGCAATTCTTAATCGCATCGACGGCAAAATAGCGAAAAATTTCTGTTAAGGCATCATTAAATTCGGGGTCGATAAAACAATCGCGATTCTACTTAAAATTTCAGACGGGAGACGGTTCCGCGGATCCTGTTTAATCAGCCAAAGATCGTAAATTATTACTTTTTTGTTTTCTATTTTTCAAGTCCGCTTTCTTATCATCAAGTCGTATTTCATATCATCGAATTATTTAAAAAAATCCAAATGATATTTGCGTTGATGTGATTTTTTGATTTACGGCTAAGTTAACGGGAGAAAATCACTTTAATTGAGAGAAAATATATCACTCTTCGTAATGTGCACTTTAAATATATCGAATGGCAAAATATGTATATCGAAATCAAACGAATAGAAAGGTTATTAGATTTTTTGTAAACTGGTGAATATTTTTCAACTTTTCTCTTCTAGCAATGATTCTCTTTATTTTAATAGATCACTAAAATATACCTAAAATAAACTTCGTCATTATGTATAATTATTTATATTAATTATAATATCATTAAAATAAATCTAAAATAAAATTTATCATTATTTATAATTATTTATAATATTAATAAAATAAAATATTATATATTTTATAGTAGATTACTAAAATAAAGAGAAAAGAGTGAAGTATTGTTAATGTATCTTTGAGTTCAAGTATTTCTCGCTGTTTCCGAGAAGAGCTTTTAACATAAAGTTAGAAAATTCAACATTGCCAGCTGTCTACCTTTATGGTAAAGTAGACCAACCAAGTAAACATCAATGGTGATTTCTCTCGTCGACCTGTTGCAACAGTTTAAAGGCGTTAAAAAACACGACCTTGAGAAAGGAAACCTGAAAAATTCAAGCAAATAACACGATTTATTCCACGGCTGAATGTTCACGTATCTTGCTTTAGGCCATTCGATGACCTCGACAATGTTGAAAAACTTTCGTGCAGCTTCAATCGAAACGATGCATGAGGGATCATCGGTGTTTTACGGTTGACAAAGAATTAATGGGACCCTTTTACAACTAATCATTCATCTGGCGGAGATCGCCGCGAAACGAATCGGTCAATTTAAAATTACGAATGGAAGATTCAGGCCTCCCACGAGTTCAATGTCGAAGATATTATTAATATTTGATTTAGTTCCCGCACCAGCTTGTTCGATGGTGCCCAATGATTTATCCGTCGACGAGATCACGCGATAATGAGACTGTACTTAATTATAACAAATACTGTTTACGCAATTTACATGTTGAAACAGCTTTACAGAGTTTCTTTCCTCTTTATCTTTCATTAAATTCATTATGTTTCATAAATCTTATTACGCGAGTGATATTCGAATAATTATTATCAACGTATCATGTTCAATTCGTTTATGTCTATTCTAGAATCAATCCATTTTATTATATAGAAAAATTTTTTATAAATAATTAAACATCAAATTCTAACGCTTTATTTACCTAACTTTCACATCTGAACAATTTCATTTCAGCAGAGACCATTTTTTTTTCCGTCGTCGAATCAAACACGTTTCTTTATTCAGAAAGACTGTCGTTACTCATGAAGCATTCCAAATGTATGTATCTTCACACTCGTACTGATTCTCACATTTTCTCGGAAGCAACTAGTCACTTCGTACTGCCTCCTTTTTCCCCTGATACAAGGTAGCGAACATACAAGTTCAATTAAAATCCAATTAAACGAGTACTCTGTGTGAAGAAATATTACAAGTGTAAGGTGGTTATCATAGAATTGTTTGCGAGCAGATCGCGGTAAAGTAACTCGTGTTGTGTACTATTTGGTCATCATCATCCTTCCTTTGTTCGGTTCTCGATGGTTTCGGACGCTGCCTACACGTGCAATTTCGTGAATCGCAATTGACGAGAAAAATCCTCTCGAGACAGCTAGGAAGCAGCTTGTGCCGTAAGATTAAAGGGCGAGCTGAGCAACACCGATGCTATCGCGTTTCATTTCGCGATATGTAACTGTACAATGCATTTATGCACCGTTCAGTGGCCAACTGCTTACCCAATCTAGAACCATCTAGTGTCACACTGGTGAACTCATTAAAACGCCATGTTTTTTCATTTAAGGTTAATCAAACATTAATGGAAGCATAGCCTTAACGAGTACGTAACACGAGGAATATAATTTCCTAGATTGTACAAATAAAAATCCATTGGTCTAATCTCAAACATCATCTCAAATAAGTAAAATCATTCGTCGAAAAGAAAATATACTGTTCATTAATCACTATTATAAGCAAGGAAATAAAAATAAAATCGAGACATAATCGACAATTACAGCAATTTGCACTGATTAATTAAGAAAATTCAAGATCGAGGTAATAACCATGAATTGCCATTTCTATGCAGGCCCTTCTCTATTTGGTTGTGGGGCAACCTGATTATCACCTAGTCGACAATAACCGTTGCCGGCTTGTGGCAACAAACACAGAGGAAAAAGAAGACGTGAATAAAGAGAACGGGTTGTTTCGTTTCTGAAGCGAAACACGGCTGCCAACCTGCCTCGACCTATGTTGACCATAAGAAGCGTTGACCCACTCGTAAACGCTCATTAATACATGCTGGCGATCCCGTATACACGGTTCTACCTTTGACTTTGACAAGCATCCCGGGATTCGAGGGAATCATGCGATATTCAAATGAAGCGGATCCTAGATGAGCTTCGGTTATTGGCTGCGTTACATGCTCACGACACCGACGTGAAATATGTTCAAAGACGCGAGGAGAAATTGGGGATACGTGTTTGGTTAGATTTTACAAACAATCAAGTAGGTTGAAGCACGCTCTACTTTTGTAATATACACTTTTGCGTATATGATGTATTATACTTTTTCCAACGTGATTTGTCGAGATTGTTTTTTACTCAATTAATTAGATTATGTGATTTCGTTTAAATAGTTATTAATTCAATTTTTCTTTTTTGTAAACGTTCAAAGAAATTTTCGCGATACACACAATAAATAATACATCCTCATGCAAAGTTGAAGACAGTAAATAAAATTCAGGGTGTGGCGCCAGTTGTAATACAATCAACATTACCATTTGTTCGGACACCCAGTGATCTGTTACGCAGCTTCTTAGCATTTTACATAATTTATTCGACTCCTACATAGACAGCAGAGAGGGGGAAAAAAGACACTGTGACAACGACGACAGCACAATGTACCACAACAGTGAAATAATTGATGTCGAATGAGTCTTAATAAATGCCTCTTTTAAATGATAATAATACTACTACCATGAAATTTCTATGTGATTGATATTGCTCAATAAGCATGAAGCACAATGAAGCGTGGAAACTGCAATTTGACAATTTAAATAGTTGTCATAAATAAAACTACACCAAACGATATAGTTATTATATAGGATATAGGAAGTTGAAAATAAAATACTGTTGTATTATTACATTATAAGCTAAATTACTAAAAGTGATTTGCAAATTACATTGCTCCGTGTCGGAGTTAATATTTCTATTCGTGTGAAAATCAGCTTTTAAATATGTAAATACAATCTGACACAAATGTTTAAATGTTTCACACTATCTACGCGAAACACGATAATCTTACCAATTGAGTGTATGTTATATCGATATGTAACTAGCCACACGACGCATGCGCACCTCGTTACGAAAATGCTTTATCCGACGGCAATTGTTATCGCAATCTGACGTTCACTTCGATCCCAATTCCGCGAGTGCATTTTCCTCACCGAAGGGTGCAGGGATCCTCTTTACTAGCGTTTTGAAACAATACGTTGAGCAACTATGATTGCGACGCTTGTGTATATAGATCGATCATATCCCGTGTTTCGATAGAACGTAAAGTGAATTAGAATAACGTACTTTAATATTAAAGAAGAGCAGAGTTCGATAATGCAGTAAATTGACGATAGCGAAAACAAGGCTTCGAATAAACCAGTTTCGACTACTTATGTAAGCGAAAAAAAAGTTCATCGGTCGTAAAAGTTTGAATCTGATCGTACATTCTCCTTTTTTTCTGACGGAGAAGCGTAACCATGAGTTATTATCGGTATAATAACGAATTCGAGATATACGAATTAAGAAATTGTCCACGACGGCTTGGCAAAAGGAATTTCGTCGTGCATATGCAGCCAAAAAGTTCAGAAAAGCAGAGTAAAAATTTCTCTGCCCTACATTCCCATTAACCACGATCTCAATATTAAGCAGCGGAAATAAATAAAAAATCTGTGCGCGACGGCATCTGCTTCAAGGAGCAGGTGGCCATATGCACCGTGCATGTTGAGCAATTTGGTAAAATAATGTAAAAGATCGTTTTGCATTCAATCACGACATAATGTTACAAGAGCTTTCTCGTGGTTTTTTCACGTTTCAATTATTGTGTACAAATGTTCGATGTTTCTTCTTATTCTTTTCATGCACAATATTTTTTACAGTGTACAGTTTTTGCAAAATAGGGTTTTTTTTACCGATCTGATTGATTATTGATGCAGAATGTTCTACAGTATTGTATCCGCTTGACGACGAGAGATGGCACTCTATTTATTGAGAATTCCAATAGACCAACAGCCTTATAGAACTTTGTGTCTCACATTCTGAAATACCGATCGTGTAAAGAAAACCAGAAGTTCTGCGATGCTGTACACGATTTAGAGTGGTTAGTTCAGGAATTATATGGTATTTAATCCAACCACCAAAAATTAATTATCATTAAACTGCGGATTTTTATGCAAATTCATATTTTTGAAAATACAATAAAAAACTGTAAAACTTTAAAGCAGAAAATTATTTACTTTACCAGGTATCGAGAAAATCATTATAATTTACATATTTAGATTTATTAGATATAAAAAGGTACACTTTTAAATTTTGTTTGTATGCATACAAATTCACGGTTTAATCAATAGTTATTAGTTACTTATTTTTAATGGATGACCACAATTTAACCTGATTTTTACTTGTTACAAATTTCAAATGTAGTGTAAATAGAGAAACTGTACAATATAAGTTATTTCATGCTATTGAACATTTAATTCGTATACAAAACTATTTAATATATTAATAATTTAACATGAAAATTATTCAGCGTAATAACTTCCTCTTTACTTTGACTGTATTTAATCGATGACAACAGATCAATCTGATTCTTAATTGTTACGATTTTTAAATTTAATGTAAATAGAGAAAATGTATAATACAAGTTATTTCGTGATTATTATAATAAACAAATGTTAAATAAAAGTTGAATTAGTATAAAAAATTATTTAACATAATAATTTGATCTTCACTTTGGCTATTATATATATATTTTCCAGAGCTACCCGCCTTTTCCTATACATGTACAAATCGTTGATAGGTTAAGTATTAATTGGAAGACTACACCGGTGCTGTGAAATCTTCTATTCCACTTTGTCTCGATGTGCTCATCGTCATCCTTTGTCACTGGCTGTAGCCAATAACGTGGTTACAGGAGAATTGTAACAGAGTGAGAGCACATAACTTTACTAGTCAACTCATGGCGGACGCACTATATATATCTCAATGATTCTCTTAGCATGCGCACAGTTTCTGCACAAGCGAATATACGTATTACAAATGATAGAGTAAAATATATATATATATATATATATATATATATATATATATATATATATACATATGTATATGTATAGTTGTATTCAGTGCAATTATCCGTTTAACGCTGTATTTATTTTAAACCCTGTTATTTGTGTTGTGACTGCATACCGTACACTGATTACATCTTAGTTTACATAAAAAATAGTTTTCTCGTCTTTCACTATTCATTTTGTCAACGATTCTCGTATATGAAAAAGAGTAGAATTCATTAAATAGACGAAACACTTTGAATACTTTATTGCGTGTACTTTTTGAAAAATCATTTATTCCAGTTTATTTAATCCGTAACAGTAATCTATTGTTTGATTAATTTACTTTTTCAATATCTAAATAAAATTGACGTATAAAGTTATTAACGTGTAGACGTATATTTATAACAAACTAAAATCTAGATATTATAATAACTCCAGTATATTTTCGATAATATGGCGTTAAAGCATGTAGTTATAGGCAAGTTTATTCTTGTTTAAGAAACAAGATTAATGAAAACTTGAATGAATCTTCGGTAGTAACATCGATTTAATAGGTTATTTTATGGATGAAATTATGTAATTGCTTCAGGTGGTGGTACAGGCTTTATTGGAACGCAAATAATAAATTCGTTATCCCGAAAAGGTGCTTCTTATACGTGTATTTCTCGCATGCCCGGACCAAATCGAATGTCATGGGTAAGGACAAGCTGAACGATCTAGTATAGTGAATGATGGATGATATCGAAATACCCTATGAAATCTGTAGCACGATTTGGAATGTTATGGATTACCTGAAAACACAACCGCTGTAATTAATGTTGCTGGTCAAAATATACTTGATCCAACACAACGATGGTCAGAAGGTTTCAAGCAGAACGTCATAAATAGCAGAGTGAAAACAACGAAATCTTTAGCCAATGCTATATTAAACTCTAAAGCAGAGGTATTTGTAACAATTTCTGGAGTATCTTATTACAAACCAAACGATACAGAATATACAGAGGAAAGTCAATGTAGAAAATATGATTTTCTATCGGGTAAACTTTCAGCTTCCACTCAATTTCTATGTCCACGGTATAGACTGTTTTAATTTGAGATAATTGTTTCGGCTATTAGAACTTTGTCACGAATGGGAAGGAGCTGCACAACTTCCAAAAGACAGCAATATCAGACAAGTAACAATTAGATCAGGAGTTGTGTTAGGAAAAAATGGTGGTATGATTAAACAGATACATCTACCATTTTTCTTTGGATTGGGTGGTCCTATTCACAATGGAAATCAATACATGCCTTGGATTTATGTAACAGATTTGGTCAATTTATTTCTATTCTCCATTGAAAATAAAAATGTACAAGGTATACTGAATGGTGTTGCACCTCAGGTAATTCATTCAAATTGATATTGACTCTGGTAATAATAAATTGAATAGGCATAACTGACAGATGATCAACAGATTGTGACGAATAAAGAATTTACTAAGGCCTTTGCATCTGCGATGAAGAGACCCGCATTTATTCCTGTACCACGTATCTTTTTGAACATCCTTTTTAATGAAGAACGCGCAAAAGTTAGTACAGAGCATGTATCTTGCTATTTTCTATTGTACCTTATAATTTATATCAATTGCTTTTCAGATTATGTTAGAGGGACAAAAAGTTGTACCTAAACGCGTCAAAGAATTAGGATTCCAATACCAGTATCCTGATATTAATTCTGCTTGTACCGAATTAGTTGGTAAAAATATTGTAAAATAATGAATAGATTAAAATAATATATATATTAGTATTTACAAAATTAAAACTAGCTCCCAATTGTATTCATTTTATGCAATATCTCGTATGTATGCGCGTGCGTACACGTGTATACCTTTTTTTCATTCTTTTTCCTGCGATTATTTAAAACTAATTTGAGGTTGTGCGAGTAAAAGTGTATTATCGCGATAAAATTTCTGAGCTTCAAAAATAAGATAAACTTGTATCGATGGAAAAAAAAAAAGGAAAACAATCTTTCCGTTTTTAAATTATTACTTCTTCACCAATCAATATTTGCACCTAATTTTCATTTGGTACATTTATTTAAAATACAAATGCGTAGACCTCTTGTGAGATTCGTGAGTAATAGTTTGATAGCATTCAGCAGATATCAATGGAATCGAGCAAAATGTAAAATGGCGCGGTATCGTGAAAACAGCTGTTATTTGCTGATAAAATAGAGGACAGTAGTAACGTAGTTTGAATCAAATGATTTTACGGGAATTCTGTACGTTAAGTTTATCAATTGATAGATTGTTCAGTAGTTTTCGATGAAAAAATGTGTGAAAGAGAAATCGGAGATAGTTACAAGTCAATTTGAACGATGAAATGATTCGTATACAGTGGTGGCAGTGGTAATAGGAAGTAACGCGATGATGGTGGTAGAAATGGACGTGCGAGCGTTCGAGACAGTTCAAGGGAATTCTTTCTAAAAGAACTAATATCATTCTACAATGTGCAATTGACATTAATAATCGTAACTGTAAATTTAATCCGTTTAATTTACACATCACAAGAAGTGACAATATTTGAACACAGACCGAGAAAAAGACGAACAGTGAACGAAAGAGAATTAAGTTAAAGCTGTGCTAAAAAAATTCGAGCAACGTTGATTTCTCAAATGTGTAATGTTCTCGTAACTTTTGTCGTTGCGTAAAATTAAGGATAAAGTATCAAAGGAAAGGCGAGATATACTCGAAGATTCAGAAGTTTCCGTTTTAATTTCGATGTGATCACATACATGTCGAATATTACCTTTCTAAAATCTTCAAAGACTCGAAGGACTTACTTCTATGATTTTACTCAACGATTATTTCACTGTATTTTCGGAGTACTGGACAATCTTCTGCAATTAAAAGATGACCAAATATCGTTCAATATCGCAGCAAGTCTTCAGTGATAATCATCGATTCTACTACTACTTTTACGAGGTTAGAATTAAGCAACGCAATTACATTTTCCTCATTTCCGTATTCATTTCTATTGTTTACATCGTGCATTCAGAAATGTACATACGTACGTGTATATATGTGTATGTATAAAATTTCATTTCACGTTTTTCAAAGCAGAACAATACGTAACTCAAATATTTAATGAGAGTACATATTTTTCGTCTGTTTTGTTCGATCAAAGAATTAGAAATTTACAATAATAATTTTAGCATGAAAGTAGGATGAAAGTTTCGATTATTCATTTTCTTTTTTAAACTTATATTCAGATTATATATTCTTATTAGTGCCTATTAATATTTATTTATAACCCTCTGTTGAAATTTTGTTGAACAGGAATCACCATGAATGCCAGAACTCAGTTATTTGAATTAAGTATGGAGGGTAGACAAGTGGATGAAGCGGTAGCAAGTATCTTTCACAGTGTTCTTTTCCATCGAAGTCTTGGTAAATTTAAATACAAGCAAGAAGGCAGCTATTCAGTAGGTACAGTGGGATACCAAGATGTCGACTGTGATTTTATTGATTTCACTTATGTCTGTTGTTCATCGGTGCATTTGGATCAAACTTTGAAACGTGAAATATCAGGTTTTTCTGAAGCTTTACGTTCCACCGATAGTCCAGGTTCTGGCCAAATATCCTTGGAATTCTTTCAGAAGAAGAAAAATCGTTGGCCCTTTCAACCAGAATGTATACCTTGGGAAGTCTGGACAGTACGCTTGGAACTGATCAAATTAGCCACAGAGCACGAACGACAGATATGCAGAGAAAAGGTCGGAGATTTGTTAACGGATAAGATTCTGTACATAACAGAAGTGATGAATCGACACGATTATCTTCCTAAAATGCCAAATCAAGCTGAACTGGATTTGATCTTTGATACATCGTATCCCGACATACAGCCTTATCTGTTTAAACTGTCCTTTACGACATCTAGCCCATCAAGTACAACAATGGGTAATACAATGAAAAAGTTGATCAAAGAGACACTGTCCATTTAGTTGTTCGTACCCTTTCATAGGGATTTTTTAGTACAATGCGTATATAATCCGACTTTATTTTTGGATAAAATAATACAGTGAACTTGCCTTCACTGATCAAGGAATTTCTTCGTTCACTGTATCAAATCGATTTACCTTTAAATTTATACATGCATCATGCCTTCATACTTGTTTAGTTTGCTTTATTTCGTAGTTTATAAATATTCACCGTGTTACATATTTTTTATATGTTTAACTCGCAAAGAGGACTCGAAGCCTACGAGTATGAGAATAGAGTTAATTGTATGCAAAATACTTTGAAACTACGCGAGCGTGCGCGCGCGGCAAGGAGCTAAATCTAATGCATACATCAAAACCGCCATTTCTGACTAATGTCTACGCAACTCGTGTGCCGACAATACTTGTCAGAAAGAAACGAAAAAAAAAACAGGCTAATACGTATGTTACTACCAGTTGTGTATAGACCTGAAATATTTGTAAAATTTTTATAGTACAAAGGAACCAATCGTGTATAGCAGTTACTTTTTTGCGTATGTATGATTCCAGATATATCGTCCATTGCATAAGTCTTCTAGGTAATCAGTTATACATTAAATATGAAATGTTTCTTTTATCATTTCTAATTCTAATTCGTTTCTATATTCTGGATGTTACTGAAAATAGTGAAATAACGACATCTAGTTAAAAGAACAAGATATAAGAGTTTCTTGTCTTATTTTCCTTCTAGATCTTTTTTTATAGTAACAAAGATATACAATGATTGTAAGTAAATAGAGCAGTGTAATGCGTTTATTTAGAAAAAGGAAAAGGCGAAATTTATTAGTAAATAAATTTATCTTAACACGTAAAATTGTTATTTCCTGTTTTACTAAAAATTTCGAATGCAATGTTTAAAAATGTTTAATATATGGCTGGAACCTAGACTTATTATTGTAAATAAACGTATAGTACAAGTGCTTATTTCCATGTTTTTTATTCACATATTTAAGCATTCGTTACACAGTACATAAATACACGTGTATATACATACACAGAAACATGCATGTATATACATGCACGTGTGTATGTACGTACGTTTGTATTTACGTATGCTAGCATCTAATATTTGTGCAATTAAAAAGGAAATTTCGAAGAAATTTTTCATTCTTCGACCTTGTTAAAAAAAAAAACATATTTAATGAAGAAACAATCAAAGACAATTTTAATGGTTAAGTATTTCGTGATCGTGTAAACAGGGAAAAAAAAAAGAATAAATAATGGTAGTAATTCATTGTATATGAATTCGAGGAATCTCTAACGATCAACAAGAATGATCTATGGAAAATATATTTAGATATTTACGACATTTTTGGTTTGATTTAAAAATTAAAAATGTCCCTTCATCGGGGAAGTACTTGTGAAATAAAAAAAAAGAAGCAAATGTATCCAATACGATGCATATAATTCGTGTATTTCAAATGTGTTACACGAGTGTATTCGAAGATTGCATGCTTTCGTATGAAATTTTTTAACAACTGAAAGGAATACACATTGGAGCAGAATACAACAATCTCTCGAGATATCACAAAATTGGGAGTAGTTTTGCGGCAATTCGTCAAAGTGTAAAGTTTGTCTTCCGGACAAATCGAAACGAAGTATGCGTATGCATGTGTTTGAATAAATTGGAAAGAAGCGAGAGAGTAGCAAATAATATATTTGTGCCTCTATGAGTTATGTATCGAATCGTTTGGGAACAGACGGTTCCGAATAAAGTCAGTCTTTCATATTTTTATATATGAGCGTTGATACTTGTAAACGTTACAACGAATTATTTTACGTAAATCACTTTGAATCGATCATCTCTACGAAATTTAGTCAGATTTATTCCATTATATATATATATATATATATATATAATGTGTCTACCTTTCAAAACTTATCAGAATGTGTATGTGTATGCGTGTGTGTATCCTACAAGACAGTTTGTCATTGTAGATAATCAATGTGAGTGTAAATGCAAAAAGGTATGTATATGTATAATATGCAAAGTAACGAAATATCATATGACGCGTGACGAAGAGGGAGGCTGAGGGAGGGGGGATACATAATGAATTGTTTTGTTCAAACGCGTGAAATAAAATGTCTCGACATCGCAACACTGACTGTACTTCAAATTTAAATAACGCGATAGATTTAGCGTCACTTAAATTAACGCGTAAAACTACATATAATAAGTATTGTAAGAGAGAGAGAGAGAGAGAGAGAGAGAGAGAGAGAGAGAGAGAGAGAGAGAGAGAGAGAGAGAGAGAGAGAGAGAGAGAGAGTACTATACATCCATTCGACATGGACAACCTTGATATATTATTTATTAATTTAGCAGACTTCAATCTTTCGCTATGACTTTGAAGTTACCAATAACTTTTTCTGTTATAAAATATAGACTTCTAATATCGCTGTCAATTCGTCTGTATTAGTTGTTATATCATTCATAATTGTGTCAGATTACAATGTGATACAATTGATAGTTATATATCAAATAATACCGATTGCTCAGGCGTTGCCGCGTGAAGATCGCTGCGAATAGAGACGCGCGTTATCCGTGTCCCATTTATCACTTTCCTTTTCACGCGATTATTCATTTCAGTCAAAATTTTATTTGCCCCATTTTCTGATGTTTGTTTGTTTTTTTTCTTTCAACACGTTCAATCTTTTTCTTCTTCAACGCATTCGATCGCAAAGCAACGGAAAGAGTATCTGAGAAACTCTGCTTTAAAAATAAAAAGAAGGTAAAGAAGTTGAAATTAACTTACATTAAAATTTAATTTACATCCAGCTCATACTAATTTATACGTAGGTTAAAGCTTAAATCGAATTTAAATATATTTCAATTAAACTTTGATCGATTCATTACCTCGTATCATACGATTTTATTTTGTCCGATCTTTTCTGCTTCTGGAAAAACCTTTGACACCTTTAGTAATTTAATTTGAAAGAAAAGACATATATAGAATAATTTTAAAATGTAAATTGAAAAAATTTCTATACCAAATGTCGAGATGAAAAGAAGGGACCTAAAATTATGTGCAATTCATTCCTAAGTTATTCCTACCTGTCGATGAGAAAAAAGAGTGTTATTAATGGTTTTTTTGTTATACTTATTACCGTGATTTAATGTCATGGTAAAACCCGTGAGTGGGATATGATATTTTCTCTTACGTGAGACTAATCTATTAAGAACATAAAATAAAAAGACAAACAAATATAGATCTCAGAATGAATCGCAATAGTTACTTTATTACATCTGCAATTTTAATTTATGAAAGAGAAAATCAACAAAGTTATAGCAGCACGAGAATTTTTTTTTCAAATACTTTTCAGCAAAGAAAAATCCAGGCGAATCAGCAAAGTCTAGATCGCTTATCTCGACTGTAAACCGGGTATTAGTCGAAGCATGATCAACATTTCTAAAAAAGGGGATGACATAAAATGATGATTCCCTATCTGCAGGGAGGGCTTGTCACGAAAGATATAGATACTGAAACAGGAAGAAAGATCGACTGCAGAGGATATCGATTTTAACGAAAACAAGTGTGGTCAAATTGCTTCCAACTTTAGAATTATTGATTTTTCTGAAACGAAAGGGTTAGGTGAAGAATTAAACTTAGAGAAGACAGACAGCAAGAGAAAGAGGGTGTTTTTCGTCCTGGGCCTAACCTAACTTCCTAGTGGACTTGCCGTACAGTAAAGCATCCTAAAAGCCTTAGTCACAGGAGGCGATAGAATTCAGGTAAAAAGTTGTACAATATACATATATACATATGTGAATTCTTCCACAAAAAATTCTACATAATTCTAACAAAAACAAACATTGGAATAAGAAAATAATTACGATCAACAGTCATTATCCCTTAAAAATCCTTTGCGTTCGTATATTTACGTATTTTATAGGAACAAACTATACGTCTATCGCCATCAGACGATGTAACAATAATGTGCGCCGTTAAAGGTAAGCGTGACATCTACGTTGTTTACGAGTCTAGTACCGCCGCCCACCGGTAGATGGCGCCAAGTATACCATTTTGATACGACGATGAAGCGTATAGTACCATCATTGGCTGCTAGATGGCGCCACACCAATGTCAAGCGCGCGAGTTTTTAAAGCAAAATGGCTGTGAATCTCTTTCCAACAGGAGGAATTCTTTGCGTAATGATTGATAATTATTCTAAAAGTTCCCTTTTGTCAAACATATCAGAATATGTCGAAGAGATTGCACAGAAACATTGAAATCTTATTTCTGCCATTCAAAAACTGTTGAACAAGTCCTGCTCGCTTATAGAAGGGTTTCCTAAACACTATTTTTTGCGTTTCTTGGACCACTGTCTATATTCTCTAAAATAAATATAGATCTCTTTGTAAAAACATGTTCAGAGCAATAATTATAATGAATAAGCAGACAAAATACCACCAAGCTGCATCATTTCTTCAAATTACCATAATATTTGTACTATGCATTGCATTGCTGTCTGATCCTTGCATTATTCTTGATGATACGAGTAATTCAGGCTAGAACAAATGAGAATTACTACGTTCGTAATGATTACAACGGTATGGGAAACATATGTAGTTCCTATTAAAGACAGAAATGCGTGTCAAACCTAAATTACTTAATATAAATGGAACACATGACATAATCTGCATTAAAATATTAAAGGTGCAACAAAACTTCTCAAACACATACAGAATGTAATACACACCTCTAATTCTTTGGTATATTGTTGCCTTTGAGCTTGAAATTTGATCATTTCACAGAATTATGTGGAAAACATAGTCTGTGTGCAATACAAATGCATAAAAACTGTTTTCCATTGTACATCCTCCTTCTGAACATTTAAAATTCATTTCCTTCACCGAAACCATCCAACCTATGTTGCTATAATCCTGCAATAGTTGATAAATAGTCAATAATCAATTACATTGCCTTGGTTTCTATATTATGCATGACATTTTCATACCTTTATCTGTTTCTCTGGCTAGAATTCCTGTATAGTTTACCCATTGTTTACCCAAATATTTTTAGATCTTAGAAAGAGCAGACTAACATCCTCAAAAGACGAAACTGATATAACAGCTTACCACTGAGCACATAAATCTTGATGTTTGATTAACTGTTATTCTTAAATTCTATTGAAATAAATGTAACGTAATAGTAACATGTATTTCTTTCCGTCCATTCCTTTCCTAATAGCCGTTTTCATTGTGCTTCCTGTTCCGACAGCTTATACAGGGTTTCGTACAGAATCGGCTCTCTTTGACGTTTAATAGAGATGGAAATTGAAAAACAACTCACTCCATATGGGGACAAATTTACCCCTACCTTAGAGGATGGACAAAGCATGGTTCTCCATCTACTAGTAGGAATTACAACTAATACCTTCAACAGCATCCCACAGATGGCAGCTAAGTCGGCATATGACTGTAGTGGTACACATACGTGAGGCAACGTTGCCATTTCAATTTGATTGCGCGCGCATTACTTTATAGTTATCCTGATGATGGCATATATTTGGGGGAGTTTACACGGTGTCCAGTACATTCAATGGAGTTCCTATGTCCCAAGGTTCCCAAGCGAAATATCTGCGAAACACGAATTTGGTGGCAGTATTATCAAGCAAAAACAATGTGTTGTCTTATGCTTTAGAATGTGACATTTTATAATTAAAAAAAGGACACATTTATTTGAATTTTACATCTATACCTTCTCACCCGTTTTTTTTTATTTGCATCTCCAAATTTTGTACGCCTACAGTTTCTATCAATTTAAATAATACATACGGGGCGCTATCTATTTACAGATAAAATTCACTTAGATCAACTGAATATTGTTCAGAAGAGAAAATATTTAGAAACATCTGTGATACAAACAGAATATTTAGAATTAACTGTTTACCAGCTGTACTCCCATGTGAAACGCTGTTTCTCAGCCATGGTAGGAAAAGGAATACGAATCTGTACAAGTTTTTTGTATAATTATAGCATGTATGAATAGTTCTATGAAATACAAACAGTGGAATAAGAAAATACATAGAAGTAATAGTTATTATACCTTGAAAACGCTTAGCATTCCTATGTTTAGACTTTACATTTTAGCAAAATTTCTATTTCCATCGATAACACTGGATGCCATAGTGATATTGAACTTCTTCTTGCTGAAACTATTATTATGATACAGAACAACGAGTTGAGAACGTTTAAATAGCCGTGTGGAGACAATTCAGCAATAATCACACCGTACAAATTAAATTTCACTGTTTTTAAACAAATTCAGCAATTTCCGGCAAGATTTCAATTTAGCGGGGCAAAATTTACCGCGATGTCCCGCCATCTAGCGGCAGAAGTATGTACTAATACTTTAGTTCTTCCTTTCGCCGCTAGATGGCACCACCTAACCCTACCGTGCGCTTTGCGAAGTTAAATGGCATCCCCACTGCGCAGCTAAAGCGCGCGAATTTTCGAAACGAAACCGCCGTTGATCAATTTCGAACAGTAGAAATTCGCTCTGCAATGATTCTTAATTACCTTGGACGTTCCGATTCGTCAAATGTATCATCATCTGTCGAATAGATGATCCAGAAACATTCGAAATATTATTTCTGCCGTTGAAAATCGGTTGAATCGGTTCTGCTGGTTTATCGAACGGTTTCCTTGACGCTATTCTTTACGTTTCGTGTACCGCTGATCGTATTCTGTAAAATATATACAGATCCCTTTGTATAAACATGTTCAGAGCAATAATTATAACGAATAAGCAGACAAAATACCACCAAGCTGCATCACTTTCTGCAAATTACCATAATATTTGCATTATGCATTGCATTGCTGCCTGATCCTTGCATTATTCCTGATGATACGAGTAATTCAAGCTAGAACAAATGAGAATTAGCCTTTTGGTAACGATTACAACGTTATGGGAAACATAGATAGATTCTATTGAAGGCAGAAATACATTTCAATCGTATATTACTTAATATAATTAAAACACACGATATAATCTGCATCACAATGTTAAAGATGCAACAAAACTTCTCAAACACGAACAGAAAGTGATACACACCTCTAATACTTCAGAAAATTCATGCTTTCAAGATTGAAATTTGGTGATTTCACAAAATTACATGGAAAACATCGTTTGTGTGCCATATAAATGTATAAAAACAGCTTCCCATTGGATATCTGGCTTCAGAACATCTGCAATTTGATTCTGTCTGTGAAACCATCCAACCTATGTTGCTATAATTCTGTAATGGTTGATAAATTGTCAATGATCGACTACACTGCCTTAGTTTCTATATTATGCCTGACATTTGAATACCTTTCTTAGTTTCTATTCATTTAAATAATACATACGGGGCGCTATCTATTTACAGATAAAATTCACTTAGATCAACTGAATATTGTTCAGAAGAGAGAATATTTAGAAACATCTGTGATACAAACAGAATATTTAGAATTAACTGTTTACCAGCTGTACTCCCATGTGAAACGCTGTTTCTCGGCCATGGTAGGAAAAGGAATACGAATCTGTACAAGTTTTTTGTATAATTATAGCATGTATGAATAGTTCTATGAAATACAAACAGTGGAATAAGAAAATACATAGAAGTAATAGTTATTATACCTTGGAAACGCTTAGCATTCCTATGTTTAGACTTTACATTTTAGCAAAATTTCTATTTCCATCGATAACACTGGATGCCATAGTGATATTGAACTTCTTCTTGCTGAAACTATTATTATGATACAGAACAACGAGTTGAGAACGTTTAAATAGCCGTGTGGAGACAATTCAACAATAATCACACCGTACAAATTAAATTTCACTGTTTTTAAACAAATTCAGCAATTTCCGGCAAGATTTCAATTTAGCGGGGCAAAATTTACCGCGATGTCCCGCCATCTAGCGGCGGAAGTATGTACTAATACTTTAGTTCTTCCTTTCGCCGCTAGATGGCACCACCTAACCCTACCGTGCGCTTTGCGAAGTTAAATGGCATCCCCACTGCGCAGCTAAAGCGCGCGAATTTTCGAAACGAAACCGCCGCTGATCAATTTCGAACAGTAGAAATTCGCTCTGCAATGATTCTTAATTACCTTGGACGTTCCGATTCGTCAAATGTATCATCATCTGTCGAATAGATGATCCAGAAACATTCGAAATATTATTTCTGCCGTTGAAAATCGGTTGAATCGGTTCTGCTGGTTTATCGAACGGTTTCCTTGACGCTATTCTTTACGTTTCGTGTACCGCTGATCGTATTCTGTAAAATATATACAGATCCCTTTGTATAAACATGTTCAGGGCAATAATTATAACGAATAAGCAGACAAAATACCACCAAGCTGCATCACTTTCTGCAAATTACCATAATATTTGCATTATGCATTGCATTGCTGCCTGATCCTTGCATTATTCCTGATGATACGAGTAATTCAAGCTAGAACAAATGAGAATTAGCCTTTTGGTAACGATTACAACGTTATGGGAAACATAGATAGATTCTATTGAAGGCAGAAATACATTTCAATCGTATATTACTTAATATAATTAAAACACACGATATAATCTGCATCACAATGTTAAAGATGCAACAAAACTTCTCAAACACGAACAGAAAGTGATACACACCTCTAATACTTCAGAAAATTCATGCTTTCAAGATTGAAATTTGGTGATTTCACAAAATTACATGGAAAACATCGTTTGTGTGCCATATAAATGTATAAAAACAGCTTCCCATTGGATATCTGGCTTCAGAACATCTGCAATTTGATTCTGTCTGTGAAACCATCCAACCTATGTTGCTATAATTCTGTAATGGTTGATAAATTGTCAATGATCGACTACACTGCCTTAGTTTCTATATTATGCCTGACATTTGAATACCTTTCTTAGTTTCTATTCATTTAAATAATACATACGGGGCGCTATCTATTTACAGATAAAATTCACTTAGATCAACTGAATATTGTTCAGAAGAGAGAATATTTAGAAACATCTGTGATACAAACAGAATATTTAGAATTAACTGTTTACCAGCTGTACTCCCATGTGAAACGCTGTTTCTCAGCCATGATAGGAAAAGGAATACGAATCTGTACAAGTTTTTTGTATAATTATAGCATGTATGAATAGTTCTATGAAATACAAACAGTGGAATAAGAAAATACATAGAAGTAATAGTTATTATACCTTGAAAACGCTTAGCATTCCTATGTTTAGACTTTACATTTTAGCAAAATTTCTATTTCTATCGATAACACTGGATGCCATAGTGATATTGAACTTCTTCTTGCTGAAACTATTATTATGATACAGAACAACGAGTTGAGAACGTTTAAATAGCCGTGTGGAGACAATTCAGCAATAATCACACCGTACAAATTAAATTTCACTGTTTTTAAACAAATTCAGCAATTTCCGGCAAGATTTCAATTTAGCGGGGCAAAATTTACCGCGATGTCCCGCCATCTAGCGGCGGAAGTATGTACTAATACTTTAGTTCTTCCTTTCGCCGCTAGATGGCACCACCTAACCCTTCCGTGCGCTTTGCGAAGTTAAATGGCATCCCCACTGCGCAGCTAAAGCGCGCGAATTTTCGAAACGAAACCGCCGTTGATCAATTTCGAACAGTAGAAATTCGCTCTTCAATGATTCTTAATTACCTTGGACGTTCCGATTCGTCAAATGTATTATCATCTGTCGAATAGATGATCCAGAAACATTCGAAATATTATTTCTGCCGTTGAAAATCGGTTGAATCGGTTCTGCTGGTTTATCGAACGGTTTCCTTGACGCTATTCTTTACGTTTCGTGTACCGCTGATCGTATTCTGTAAAATATATACAGATCCCTTTGTATAAACATGTTCAGAGCAATAATTATAACGAATAAGCAGACAAAATACCACCAAGCTGCATCACTTTCTGCAAATTACCATAATATTTGCATTATGCATTGCATTGCTACCTGATCCTTGCATTATTCCTGATGATACGAGTAATTCAAGCTAGAACAAATGAGAATTAGCCTTTTGGTAACGATTACAACGTTATGGGAAACATAGATAGATTCTATTGAAGGCAGAAATACATTTCAATCGTATATTACTTAATATAATTAAAACACACGATATAATCTGCATCACAATGTTAAAGATGCAACAAAACTTCTCAAACACAAACAGAAAGTGATTTCACATAACTACATGGAAAACATCGTTTGTGTGCAATATAAATGTATAAAAACAGCTTCCCATTGGATATCTGGCTTCAGAACATCTGCAATTTGATTCTGTCTGTGAAACCATCCAACCTATGTTGCTATAATTCTGTAATGGTTGATAAATTGTCAATGATCGACTACACTGCCTTAGTTTCTATATTATGCCTGACATTTGAATACCTTTCTTAGTTTCTATTCATTTAAATAATACATACGGGGCGCTATCTATTTACAGATAAAATTCACTTAGATCAACTGAATATTGTTCAGAAGAGAAAATATTTAGAAACATCTGTGATACAAACAGAATATTTAGAATTAACTGTTTACCAGCTGTACTCCCATGTGAAACGCTGTTTCTCAGCCATGGTAGGAAAAGGAATACGAATCTGTACAAGTTTTTTGTATAATTATAGCATGTATGAATAGTTCTATGAAATACAAACAGTGGAATAAGAAAATACATAGAAGTAATAGTTATTATACCTTGGAAACGCTTAGCATTCCTATGTTTAGACTTTACATTTTAGCAAAATTTCTATTTCCATCGATAACACTGGATGCCATAGTGATATTGAACTTCTTCTTGCTGAAACTATTATTATGATACAGAACAACGAGTTGAGAACGTTTAAATAGCCGTGTGGAGACAATTCAACAATAATCACACCGTACAAATTAAATTTCTCTGTTTTTAAACAAATTCAGCAATTTCCGGCAAGATTTCAATGTAGCAGGGCAAAATTTACCGCGATGTCCCGCCATCTAGCCGCGGAAGTATGTACTAATACTTTAGTTCTTCCTTTCGCCGCTACATGGCACCACGTACACTAAAATTTACCCTACCGTGCGCTTTGCGAGGTTAAATGGCATCCCCACTGCGCAGCTAAAGCGCGCGAATTTTCGAAACGAAACCGCCGTTGATCAATTTCGAACAGTAGAAATTCGCTCTTCAATGATTCTTAATTACCTTGGACGTTCCGATTCGTCAAATGTATCATCATCTGTCGAATAGATGATCCAGAAACATTCGAAATATTATTTCTGCCGTTGAAAATCGGTTGAATCGGTTCTGCTGGTTTATCGAACGGTTTCCTTGACGCTATTCTTTACGTTTCGTGTACCGCTGATCGTATTCTGTAAAATATATACAGATCCCTTTGTATAAACATGTTCAGAGCAATAATTATAACGAATAAGCAGACAAAATACCACCAAGCTGCATCACTTTCTGCAAATTACCATAATATTTGCATTATGCATTGCATTGCTGCCTGATCCTTGCATTATTCCTGATGATACGAGTAATTCAAGCTAGAACAAATGAGAATTAGCCTTTTGGTAACGATTACAACGTTATGGGAAACATAGATAGATTCTATTGAAGGCAGAAATACATTTCAATCGTATATTACTTAATATAATTAAAACACACGATATAATCTGCATCACAATGTTAAAGATGCAACAAAACTTCTCAAACACGAACAGAAAGTGATACACACCTCTAATACTTCAGAAAATTCATGCTTTCAAGATTGAAATTTGGTGATTTCACAAAATTACATGGAAAACATCGTTTGTGTGCAATATAAATGTATAAAAACAGCTTCCCATTGGATATCTGGCTTCAGAATATCTGCAATTTGATTCTGTCTGTGAAACCATCCAACCTATGTTGCTATAATTCTGTAATGGTTGATAAATTGTCAATGATCGACTACACTGCCTTAGTTTCTATATTACGCCTGACATTTGAATACCTTTCTTAGTTTCTTCAGCTGGAATTCCTACATAGTTTATCCAGAGTCTGTTAATTGTAACTATTTTGTAAGAAGAACAAGATTAATACCTTCACAAGAGGAAACTAATATGTGATTAACACTCACCACATCAATCTAGATGTTTGATTAATCGTAGGGTAAATTTGCATTAAACTAGACATAACATAATAGTTACATGTACTATTTTCTTTCCATTCCATTCCTATTAGTCGTTTGCATCGTGCTTTTTCTTTCAGCAGCTTTGTAAAGAGTCTCCTACGGAACCGATTCTGCTTGACATTTGATAGGTACGGAAATTAAAAAACAATTTGCTATATCTGGGGACAAATTTACCCCTCCCACAGAGAGATGGACAAAGCATGGTTCCCCATCTGCCGATACGAATTAAAACTAATACCTTCTACAGTATCCCACAGATGGCAGCTAAGTCGGCATATGACTGTAGTGGTACACGTACGTGAGGCAACGTTGCCATTTATATTTGCTCGCGCGCGCATAATTTCAAAGTTATTCTGATGATGGCATATATTTGGGGGAGTTTACACGGTGCCCAGTACATTCATTGGAGTTCCAAGGTCCCAAGGGAAACATCTACGAAAGACGAATTTGGTGGCAGTATTATCCAGCATAAACAGTGTGTTGTTTTATGCTCCAGATTGTGACATTGATAATTAAAAAAGGACACATTTATTTGAATTTTACTTACATCTATACCTTTTCACCCGTTTTTTTTATTTGCATCTCCAAATTTTGTACTCCTATAGTTTCTATTCATTTAAATAATACATACGGGGCGCTATCTATTTACAGATGAAATTCACTTAGATCAACTGAATATTGTTCAGAAGAGAAAATATTTAGAAACATCTGTGATACAAACAGAATATTTAGAATTAACTGTTTACCAGCTGTACTCCCATGTGAAACGCTGTTTCTCAGCCATGGTAGGAATAGGAATACGAATCTGTACAAGTTTTTTGTATAATTATAGCATGTATGAATAGTTCTATGAAATACAAACAGTGGAATAAGAAAATACATAGAAGTAATAGTTATTATACCTAGAAAACGCTTAGCATTCCTATGTTTAGACTTTACATTTTAGCAAAATTTCTATTTCCATCGATAACACTCGATGCCACAGTGATATTGAACTTCTTCTTGCTGAAACTATTATTATGATACAGAACAACGAGTTGAGAACGTTTAAATAGCCGTGTGGAGACAATTCAACAATAATCACACCGTACAAATTAAATTTCACTGTTTTTAAACAAATTCAGCAATTTCCGGCAAGATTTCAATTTAGCGGGGCAAAATTTACCGCGATGTCCCGCCGTCTAGCGGCGGAAGTATGTACTAATACTTTAGTTCTTCCTTTCGCCGCTAGATGGCACCACCTAACCCTACCGTGCGCTTTGCGAAGTTAAATGGCATCCCCACTGCGCAGCTAAAGCGCGCGAATTTTCGAAACGAAACCGCCGTTGATCAATTTCGAACAGTAGAAATTCGCTCTTCAATGATTCTTAATTACCTTGGACGTTCCGATTCGTCAAATGTATCATCATCTGTCGAATAGATGATCCAGAAACATTCGAAATATTATTTCTGCCGTTGAAAATCGGTTGAATCGGTTCTGCTGGTTTATCGAACGGTTTCCTTGACGCTATTCTTTACGTTTCGTGTACCGCTGATCGTATTCTGTAAAATATATACAGATCCCTTTGTATAAACATGTTCAGAGCAATAATTATAACGAATAAGCAGACAAAATACCACCAAGCTGCATCACTTTCTGCAAATTACCATAATATTTGCATTATGCATTGCATTGCTGCCTGATCCTTGCATTATTCCTGATGATACGAGTAATTCAAGCTAGAACAAATGAGAATTAGCCTTTTGGTAACGATTACAACGTTATGGGAAACATAGATAGATTCTATTGAAGGCAGAAATACATTTCAATCGTATATTACTTAATATAATTAAAACACACGATATAATCTGCATCACAATGTTAAAGATGCAACAAAACTTCTCAAACACGAACAGAAAGTGATACACACCTCTAATACTTCAGAAAATTCATGCTTTCAAGATTGAAATTTGGTGATTTCACAAAATTACATGGAAAACATCGTTTGTGTGCAATATAAATGTATAAAAACAGCTTCCCATTGGATATCTGGCTTCAGAATATCTGCAATTTGATTCTGTCTGTGAAACCATCCAACCTATGTTGCTATAATTCTGTAATGGTTGATAAATTGTCAATGATCGACTACACTGCCTTAGTTTCTATATTACGCCTGACATTTGAATACCTTTCTTAGTTTCTTCAGCTGGAATTCCTACATAGTTTATCCAGAGTCTGTTAATTGTAACTATTTTGTAAGAAGAACAAGATTAATACCTTCACAAGAGGAAACTAATATGTGATTAACACTCACCACATCAATCTAGATGTTTGATTAATCGTAGGGTAAATTTGCATTAAACTAGACATAACATAATAGTTACATGTACTATTTTCTTTCCATTCCATTCCTATTAGTCGTTTGCATCGTGCTTTTTCTTTCAGCAGCTTTGTAAAGAGTCTCCTACGGAACCGATTCTGCTTGACATTTGATAGGTACGGAAATTAAAAAACAATTTGCTATATCTGGGGACAAATTTACCCCTCCCACAGAGAGATGGACAAAGCATGGTTCCCCATCTGCCGATACGAATTAAAACTAATACCTTCTACAGTATCCCACAGATGGCAGCTAAGTCGGCATATGACTGTAGTGGTACACGTACGTGAGGCAACGTTGCCATTTATATTTGCTCGCGCGCGCATAATTTCAAAGTTATTCTGATGATGGCATATATTTGGGGGAGTTTACACGGTGCCCAGTACATTCATTGGAGTTCCAAGGTCCCAAGGGAAACATCTACGAAAGACGAATTTGGTGGCAGTATTATCCAGCATAAACAGTGTGTTGTTTTATGCTCCAGATTGTGACATTGATAATTAAAAAAGGACACATTTATTTGAATTTTACTTACATCTATACCTTTTCACCCGTTTTTTTTATTTGCATCTCCAAATTTTGTACTCCTATAGTTTCTATTCATTTAAATAATACATACGGGGCGCTATCTATTTACAGATGAAATTCACTTAGATCAACTGAATATTGTTCAGAAGAGAAAATATTTAGAAACATCTGTGATACAAACAGAATATTTAGAATTAACTGTTTACCAGCTGTACTCCCATGTGAAACGCTGTTTCTCAGCCATGGTAGGAATAGGAATACGAATCTGTACAAGTTTTTTGTATAATTATAGCATGTATGAATAGTTCTATGAAATACAAACAGTGGAATAAGAAAATACATAGAAGTAATAGTTATTATACCTAGAAAACGCTTAGCATTCCTATGTTTAGACTTTACATTTTAGCAAAATTTCTATTTCCATCGATAACACTCGATGCCACAGTGATATTGAACTTCTTCTTGCTGAAACTATTATTATGATACAGAACAACGAGTTGAGAACGTTTAAATAGCCGTGTGGAGACAATTCAACAATAATCACACCGTACAAATTAAATTTCACTGTTTTTAAACAAATTCAGCAATTTCCGGCAAGATTTCAATTTAGCGGGGCAAAATTTACCGCGATGTCCCGCCATCTAGCGGCGGAAGTATGTACTAATACTTTAGTTCTTCCTTTCGCCGCTAGATGGCACCACCTAACCCTACCGTGCGCTTTGCGAAGTTAAATGGCATCCCCACTGCGCAGCTAAAGCGCGCGAATTTTCGAAACGAAACCGCCGTTGATCAATTTCGAACAGTAGAAATTCGCTCTGCAATGATTCTTAATTACCTTGGACGTTCCGATTCGTCAAATGTATCATCATCTGTCGAATAGATGATCCAGAAACATTCGAAATATTATTTCTGCCGTTGAAAATCGGTTGAATCGGTTCTGCTGGTTTATCGAACGGTTTCCTTGACGCTATTCTTTACGTTTCGTGTACCGCTGATCGTATTCTGTAAAATATATACAGATCCCTTTGTATAAACATGTTCAGAGCAATAATTATAACGAATAAGCAGACAAAATACCACCAAGCTGCATCACTTTCTGCAAATTACCATAATATTTGCATTATGCATTGCATTGCTGCCTGATCCTTGCATTATTCCTGATGATACGAGTAATTCAAGCTAGAACAAATGAGAATTAGCCTTTTGGTAACGATTACAACGTTATGGGAAACATAGATAGATTCTATTGAAGGCAGAAATACATTTCAATCGTATATTACTTAATATAATTAAAACACACGATATAATCTGCATCACAATGTTAAAGATGCAACAAAACTTCTCAAACACAAACAGAAAGTGATACACACCTCTAATACTTCAGAAAATTCATGCTTTCAAGATTGAAATTTGGTGATTTCACATAACTACATGGAAAACATCGTTTGTGTGCAATATAAATGTATAAAAACAGCTTCCCATTGGATATCTGGCTTCAGAACATCTGCAATTTGATTCTGTCTGTGAAACCATCCAACCTATGTTGCTATAATTCTGTAATGGTTGATAAATTGTCAATGATTGACTACACTGCCTTAGTTTCTATATTATGCCTGACATTTGAATACCTTTCTTAGTTTCTATTCATTTAAATAATACATACGGGGCGCTATCTATTTACAGATAAAATTCACTTAGATCAACTGAATATTGTTCAGAAGAGAAAATATTTAGAAACATCTGTGATACAAACAGAATATTTAGAATTAACTGTTTACCAGCTGTACTCCCATGTGAAACGCTGTTTCTCAGCCATGGTGGGAATAGGAATACGAATCTGTACAAGTTTTTTGTATAATTATAGCATGTATGAATAGTTCTATGAAATACAAACAGTGGAATAAGAAAATACATAGAAGTAATAGTTATTATACCTTGAAAACGCTTAGCATTCCTATGTTTAGACTATACATTTTAGCAAAATTTCTATTTCCATCGATAACACTGGATGCCATAGTGATATTGAACTTCTTCTTGCTGAAACTATTATTATGATACAGAAAAAAAAGTTGAGAACGTTTAAATAGCCGTGTGGAGACAATTCAACAATAATCACACCGTACAAATTAAATTTCACTGTTTTTATACAAATTCAGCAATTTCCGGCAAGATTTCAATGTAGCAGGGCAAAATTTATCCGCGATGTCCTGCCATCTAGCCGCGGAAGTATGTACTAATACTTTAGTTCTTCCTTTCGCCGCTAGATGGCACCACCTAACCCTACCGTGCGCTTTGCGAAGTTAAATGGCATCCCCACTGCGCAGCTAAAGCGCGCGAATTTTCGAAACGAAACCGCCGTTGATCAATTTCGAACAGTAGAAATTCGCTCTTCAATGATTCTTAATTACCTTGGACGTTCCGATTCGTCAAATGTATCATCATCTGTCGAATAGATGATCCAGAAACATTCGAAATATTATTTCTGCCGTTGAAAATCGGTTGAATCGGTTCTGCTGGTTTATCGAACGGTTTCCTTGACGCTATTCTTTACGTTTCGTGTACCGCTGATCGTATTCTGTAAAATATATACAGATCCCTTTGTATAAACATGTTCAGAGCAATAATTATAACGAATAAGCAGACAAAATACCACCAAGCTGCATCACTTTCTGCAAATTGCCATAATATTCGCATTATGCATTGCATTGCTGCCTGATCCTTGCATTATTCCTGATGATACGAGTAATTCAAGCTAGAACAAATGAGAATTAGCCTTTTGGTAACGATTACAACGTTATGGGAAACATAGATAGATTCTATTGAAGGCAGAAATACATTTCAATCGTATATTACTTAATATAATTAAAACACACGAAATAATCTGCATCACAATGTTAAAGATGCAACAAAACTTCTCAAACACGAACAGAAAGTGATACACACCTCTAATACTTCAGAAAATTCATGCTTTCAAGATTGAAATTTGGTGATTTCACAAAATTACATGGAAAACATCGTTTGTGTGCAATATAAATGTATAAAAACAGCTTCCCATTGGATATCTGGCTTCAGAACATCTGCAATTTGATTCTGTCTGTGAAACCATCCAACCTATGTTGCTATAATTCTGTAATGGTTGATAAATTGTCAATGATCGACTACACTGCCTTAGTTTCTATATTATGCCTGACATTTGAATACCTTTCTTAGTTTCTATTCATTTAAATAATACATACGGGGCGCTATCTATTTACAGATAAAATTCACTTAGATCAACTGAATATTGTTCAGAAGAGAAAATATTTAGAAACATCTGTGATACAAACAGAATATTTAGAATTAACTGTTTACCAGCTGTACTCCCATGTGAAACGCTGTTTCTCAGCCATGGTAGGAAAAGGAATACGAATCTGTACAAGTTTTTTGTATAATTATAGCATGTATGAATAGTTCTATGAAATACAAACCGTGGAATAAGAAAATACATAGAAGTAATAGTTATTATACCTTGAAAACGCTTAGCATTCCTATGTTTAGACTTTACATTTTAGCAAAATTTCTATTTCCATCGATAACACTGGATGCCATAGTGATATTGAACTTCTTCTTGCTGAAACTATTATTATGATACAGAAAAACGAGTTGAGAACGTTTAAATAGCCGTGTGGAGACAATTCAACAATAATCACACCGTACAAATTAAATTTCACTGTTTTTAAACAAATTCAGCAATTTCCGGCAAGATTTCAATTTAGCGGGGCAAAATATACCGCGATGTCCCGCCATCTAGCCGCGGAAGTATGTACTAATACTTTAGTTCTTCCTTTCGCCGCTAGATGGCACCACCTAACCCTACCGTGCGCTTTGCGAAGTTAAATGGCATCCCCACTGCGCAGCTAAAGCGCGCGAATTTTCGAAACGAAACCGCCGTTGATCAATTTCGAACAGTAGAAATTCGCTCTTCAATGATTCTTAATTACCTTGGACGTTCCGATTCGTCAAATGTATCATCATCTGTCGAATAGATGATCCAGAAACATTCGAAATATTATTTCTGCCGTTGAAAATCGGTTGAATCGGTTCTGCTGGTTTATCGAACGGTTTCCTTGACGCTATTCTTTACGTTTCGTGTACCGCTGATCGTATTCTGTAAAATATATACAGATCCCTTTGTATAAACATGTTCAGAGCAATAATTATAACGAATAAGCAGACAAAATACCACCAAGCTGCATCACTTTCTGCAAATTACCATAATATTTGCATTATGCATTGCATTGCTGCCTGATCCTTGCATTATTCCTGATGATACGAGTAATTCAAGCTAGAACAAATGAGAATTAGCCTTTTGGTAACGATTACAACGTTATGGGAAACATAGATAGATTCTATTGAAGGCAGAAATACATTTCAATCGTATATTACTTAATATAATTAAAACACACGATATAATCTGCATCACAATGTTAAAGATGCAACAAAACTTCTCAAACACGAACAGAAAGTGATACACACCTCTAATACTTCAGAAAATTCATGCTTTCAAGATTGAAATTTGGTGATTTCACAAAATTACATGGAAAACATCGTTTGTGTGCAATATAAATGTATAAAAACAGCTTCCCATTGGATATCTGGCTTCAGAATATCTGCAATTTGATTCTGTCTGTGAAACCATCCAACCTATGTTGCTATAATTCTGTAATGGTTGATAAATTGTCAATGATCGACTACACTGCCTTAGTTTCTATATTACGCCTGACATTTGAATACCTTTCTTAGTTTCTTCAGCTGGAATTCCTACATAGTTTATCCAGAGTCTGTTAATTGTAACTATTTTGTAAGAAGAACAAGATTAATACCTTCACAAGAGGAAACTAATATGTGATTAACACTCACCACATCAATCTAGATGTTTGATTAATCGTAGGGTAAATTTGCATTAAACTAGACATAACATAATAGTTACATGTACTATTTTCTTTCCATTCCATTCCTATTAGTCGTTTGCATCGTGCTTTTTCTTTCAGCAGCTTTGTAAAGAGTCTCCTACGGAACCGATTCTGCTTGACATTTGATAGGTACGGAAATTAAAAAACAATTTGCTATATCTGGGGACAAATTTACCCCTCCCACAGAGAGATGGACAAAGCATGGTTCCCCATCTGCCGATACGAATTAAAACTAATACCTTCTACAGTATCCCACAGATGGCAGCTAAGTCGGCATATGACTGTAGTGGTACACGTACGTGAGGCAACGTTGCCATTTATATTTGCTCGCGCGCGCATAATTTCAAAGTTATTCTGATGATGGCATATATTTGGGGGAGTTTACACGGTGCCCAGTACATTCATTGGAGTTCCAAGGTCCCAAGGGAAACATCTACGAAAGACGAATTTGGTGGCAGTATTATCCAGCATAAACAGTGTGTTGTTTTATGCTCCAGATTGTGACATTGATAATTAAAAAAGGACACATTTATTTGAATTTTACTTACATCTATACCTTTTCACCCGTTTTTTTTATTTGCATCTCCAAATTTTGTACTCCTATAGTTTCTATTCATTTAAATAATACATACGGGGCGCTATCTATTTACAGATGAAATTCACTTAGATCAACTGAATATTGTTCAGAAGAGAAAATATTTAGAAACATCTGTGATACAAACAGAATATTTAGAATTAACTGTTTACCAGCTGTACTCCCATGTGAAACGCTGTTTCTCAGCCATGGTAGGAATAGGAATACGAATCTGTACAAGTTTTTTGTATAATTATAGCATGTATGAATAGTTCTATGAAATACAAACAGTGGAATAAGAAAATACATAGAAGTAATAGTTATTATACCTAGAAAACGCTTAGCATTCCTATGTTTAGACTTTACATTTTAGCAAAATTTCTATTTCCATCGATAACACTCGATGCCACAGTGATATTGAACTTCTTCTTGCTGAAACTATTATTATGATACAGAACAACGAGTTGAGAACGTTTAAATAGCCGTGTGGAGACAATTCAACAATAATCACACCGTACAAATTAAATTTCACTGTTTTTAAACAAATTCAGCAATTTCCGGCAAGATTTCAATTTAGCGGGGCAAAATTTACCGCGATGTCCCGCCGTCTAGCGGCGGAAGTATGTACTAATACTTTAGTTCTTCCTTTCGCCGCTAGATGGCACCACCTAACCCTACCGTGCGCTTTGCGAAGTTAAATGGCATCCCCACTGCGCAGCTAAAGCGCGCGAATTTTCGAAACGAAACCGCCGTTGATCAATTTCGAACAGTAGAAATTCGCTCTTCAATGATTCTTAATTACCTTGGACGTTCCGATTCGTCAAATGTATCATCATCTGTCGAATAGATGATCCAGAAACATTCGAAATATTATTTCTGCCGTTGAAAATCGGTTGAATCGGTTCTGCTGGTTTATCGAACGGTTTCCTTGACGCTATTCTTTACGTTTCGTGTACCGCTGATCGTATTCTGTAAAATATATACAGATCCCTTTGTATAAACATGTTCAGAGCAATAATTATAACGAATAAGCAGACAAAATACCACCAAGCTGCATCACTTTCTGCAAATTACCATAATATTTGCATTATGCATTGCATTGCTGCCTGATCCTTGCATTATTCCTGATGATACGAGTAATTCAAGCTAGAACAAATGAGAATTAGCCTTTTGGTAACGATTACAACGTTATGGGAAACATAGATAGATTCTATTGAAGGCAGAAATACATTTCAATCGTATATTACTTAATATAATTAAAACACACGATATAATCTGCATCACAATGTTAAAGATGCAACAAAACTTCTCAAACACGAACAGAAAGTGATACACACCTCTAATACTTCAGAAAATTCATGCTTTCAAGATTGAAATTTGGTGATTTCACAAAATTACATGGAAAACATCGTTTGTGTGCAATATAAATGTATAAAAACAGCTTCCCATTGGATATCTGGCTTCAGAATATCTGCAATTTGATTCTGTCTGTGAAACCATCCAACCTATGTTGCTATAATTCTGTAATGGTTGATAAATTGTCAATGATCGACTACACTGCCTTAGTTTCTATATTACGCCTGACATTTGAATACCTTTCTTAGTTTCTTCAGCTGGAATTCCTACATAGTTTATCCAGAGTCTGTTAATTGTAACTATTTTGTAAGAAGAACAAGATTAATACCTTCACAAGAGGAAACTAATATGTGATTAACACTCACCACATCAATCTAGATGTTTGATTAATCGTAGGGTAAATTTGCATTAAACTAGACATAACATAATAGTTACATGTACTATTTTCTTTCCATTCCATTCCTATTAGTCGTTTGCATCGTGCTTTTTCTTTCAGCAGCTTTGTAAAGAGTCTCCTACGGAACCGATTCTGCTTGACATTTGATAGGTACGGAAATTAAAAAACAATTTGCTATATCTGGGGACAAATTTACCCCTCCCACAGAGAGATGGACAAAGCATGGTTCCCCATCTGCCGATACGAATTAAAACTAATACCTTCTACAGTATCCCACAGATGGCAGCTAAGTCGGCATATGACTGTAGTGGTACACGTACGTGAGGCAACGTTGCCATTTATATTTGCTCGCGCGCGCATAATTTCAAAGTTATTCTGATGATGGCATATATTTGGGGGAGTTTACACGGTGCCCAGTACATTCATTGGAGTTCCAAGGTCCCAAGGGAAACATCTACGAAAGACGAATTTGGTGGCAGTATTATCCAGCATAAACAGTGTGTTGTTTTATGCTCCAGATTGTGACATTGATAATTAAAAAAGGACACATTTATTTGAATTTTACTTACATCTATACCTTTTCACCCGTTTTTTTTATTTGCATCTCCAAATTTTGTACTCCTATAGTTTCTATTCATTTAAATAATACATACGGGGCGCTATCTATTTACAGATGAAATTCACTTAGATCAACTGAATATTGTTCAGAAGAGAAAATATTTAGAAACATCTGTGATACAAACAGAATATTTAGAATTAACTGTTTACCAGCTGTACTCCCATGTGAAACGCTGTTTCTCAGCCATGGTAGGAATAGGAATACGAATCTGTACAAGTTTTTTGTATAATTATAGCATGTATGAATAGTTCTATGAAATACAAACAGTGGAATAAGAAAATACATAGAAGTAATAGTTATTATACCTAGAAAACGCTTAGCATTCCTATGTTTAGACTTTACATTTTAGCAAAATTTCTATTTCCATCGATAACACTCGATGCCACAGTGATATTGAACTTCTTCTTGCTGAAACTATTATTATGATACAGAACAACGAGTTGAGAACGTTTAAATAGCCGTGTGGAGACAATTCAACAATAATCACACCGTACAAATTAAATTTCACTGTTTTTAAACAAATTCAGCAATTTCCGGCAAGATTTCAATTTAGCGGGGCAAAATTTACCGCGATGTCCCGCCATCTAGCGGCGGAAGTATGTACTAATACTTTAGTTCTTCCTTTCGCCGCTAGATGGCACCACCTAACCCTACCGTGCGCTTTGCGAAGTTAAATGGCATCCCCACTGCGCAGCTAAAGCGCGCGAATTTTCGAAACGAAACCGCCGTTGATCAATTTCGAACAGTAGAAATTCGCTCTGCAATGATTCTTAATTACCTTGGACGTTCCGATTCGTCAAATGTATCATCATCTGTCGAATAGATGATCCAGAAACATTCGAAATATTATTTCTGCCGTTGAAAATCGGTTGAATCGGTTCTGCTGGTTTATCGAACGGTTTCCTTGACGCTATTCTTTACGTTTCGTGTACCGCTGATCGTATTCTGTAAAATATATACAGATCCCTTTGTATAAACATGTTCAGAGCAATAATTATAACGAATAAGCAGACAAAATACCACCAAGCTGCATCACTTTCTGCAAATTACCATAATATTTGCATTATGCATTGCATTGCTGCCTGATCCTTGCATTATTCCTGATGATACGAGTAATTCAAGCTAGAACAAATGAGAATTAGCCTTTTGGTAACGATTACAACGTTATGGGAAACATAGATAGATTCTATTGAAGGCAGAAATACATTTCAATCGTATATTACTTAATATAATTAAAACACACGATATAATCTGCATCACAATGTTAAAGATGCAACAAAACTTCTCAAACACAAACAGAAAGTGATACACACCTCTAATACTTCAGAAAATTCATGCTTTCAAGATTGAAATTTGGTGATTTCACATAACTACATGGAAAACATCGTTTGTGTGCAATATAAATGTATAAAAACAGCTTCCCATTGGATATCTGGCTTCAGAACATCTGCAATTTGATTCTGTCTGTGAAACCATCCAACCTATGTTGCTATAATTCTGTAATGGTTGATAAATTGTCAATGATTGACTACACTGCCTTAGTTTCTATATTATGCCTGACATTTGAATACCTTTCTTAGTTTCTATTCATTTAAATAATACATACGGGGCGCTATCTATTTACAGATAAAATTCACTTAGATCAACTGAATATTGTTCAGAAGAGAAAATATTTAGAAACATCTGTGATACAAACAGAATATTTAGAATTAACTGTTTACCAGCTGTACTCCCATGTGAAACGCTGTTTCTCAGCCATGGTGGGAATAGGAATACGAATCTGTACAAGTTTTTTGTATAATTATAGCATGTATGAATAGTTCTATGAAATACAAACAGTGGAATAAGAAAATACATAGAAGTAATAGTTATTATACCTTGAAAACGCTTAGCATTCCTATGTTTAGACTATACATTTTAGCAAAATTTCTATTTCCATCGATAACACTGGATGCCATAGTGATATTGAACTTCTTCTTGCTGAAACTATTATTATGATACAGAAAAAAAAGTTGAGAACGTTTAAATAGCCGTGTGGAGACAATTCAACAATAATCACACCGTACAAATTAAATTTCACTGTTTTTATACAAATTCAGCAATTTCCGGCAAGATTTCAATGTAGCAGGGCAAAATTTATCCGCGATGTCCTGCCATCTAGCCGCGGAAGTATGTACTAATACTTTAGTTCTTCCTTTCGCCGCTAGATGGCACCACCTAACCCTACCGTGCGCTTTGCGAAGTTAAATGGCATCCCCACTGCGCAGCTAAAGCGCGCGAATTTTCGAAACGAAACCGCCGTTGATCAATTTCGAACAGTAGAAATTCGCTCTTCAATGATTCTTAATTACCTTGGACGTTCCGATTCGTCAAATGTATCATCATCTGTCGAATAGATGATCCAGAAACATTCGAAATATTATTTCTGCCGTTGAAAATCGGTTGAATCGGTTCTGCTGGTTTATCGAACGGTTTCCTTGACGCTATTCTTTACGTTTCGTGTACCGCTGATCGTATTCTGTAAAATATATACAGATCCCTTTGTATAAACATGTTCAGAGCAATAATTATAACGAATAAGCAGACAAAATACCACCAAGCTGCATCACTTTCTGCAAATTGCCATAATATTCGCATTATGCATTGCATTGCTGCCTGATCCTTGCATTATTCCTGATGATACGAGTAATTCAAGCTAGAACAAATGAGAATTAGCCTTTTGGTAACGATTACAACGTTATGGGAAACATAGATAGATTCTATTGAAGGCAGAAATACATTTCAATCGTATATTACTTAATATAATTAAAACACACGAAATAATCTGCATCACAATGTTAAAGATGCAACAAAACTTCTCAAACACGAACAGAAAGTGATACACACCTCTAATACTTCAGAAAATTCATGCTTTCAAGATTGAAATTTGGTGATTTCACAAAATTACATGGAAAACATCGTTTGTGTGCAATATAAATGTATAAAAACAGCTTCCCATTGGATATCTGGCTTCAGAACATCTGCAATTTGATTCTGTCTGTGAAACCATCCAACCTATGTTGCTATAATTCTGTAATGGTTGATAAATTGTCAATGATCGACTACACTGCCTTAGTTTCTATATTATGCCTGACATTTGAATACCTTTCTTAGTTTCTATTCATTTAAATAATACATACGGGGCGCTATCTATTTACAGATAAAATTCACTTAGATCAACTGAATATTGTTCAGAAGAGAAAATATTTAGAAACATCTGTGATACAAACAGAATATTTAGAATTAACTGTTTACCAGCTGTACTCCCATGTGAAACGCTGTTTCTCAGCCATGGTGGGAATAGGAATACGAATCTGTACAAGTTTTTTGTATAATTATAGCATGTATGAATAGTTCTATGAAATACAAACAGTGGAATAAGAAAATACATAGAAGTAATAGTTATTATACCTTGAAAACGCTTAGCATTCCTATGTTTAGACTATACATTTTAGCAAAATTTCTATTTCCATCGATAACACTGGATGCCATAGTGATATTGAACTTCTTCTTGCTGAAACTATTATTATGATACAGAAAAAAAAGTTGAGAACGTTTAAATAGCCGTGTGGAGACAATTCAACAATAATCACACCGTACAAATTAAATTTCACTGTTTTTATACAAATTCAGCAATTTCCGGCAAGATTTCAATGTAGCAGGGCAAAATTTATCCGCGATGTCCTGCCATCTAGCCGCGGAAGTATGTACTAATACTTTAGTTCTTCCTTTCGCCGCTAGATGGCACCACCTAACCCTACCGTGCGCTTTGCGAAGTTAAATGGCATCCCCACTGCGCAGCTAAAGCGCGCGAATTTTCGAAACGAAACCGCCGTTGATCAATTTCGAACAGTAGAAATTCGCTCTTCAATGATTCTTAATTACCTTGGACGTTCCGATTCGTCAAATGTATCATCATCTGTCGAATAGATGATCCAGAAACATTCGAAATATTATTTCTGCCGTTGAAAATCGGTTGAATCGGTTCTGCTGGTTTATCGAACGGTTTCCTTGACGCTATTCTTTACGTTTCGTGTACCGCTGATCGTATTCTGTAAAATATATACAGATCCCTTTGTATAAACATGTTCAGAGCAATAATTATAACGAATAAGCAGACAAAATACCACCAAGCTGCATCACTTTCTGCAAATTGCCATAATATTCGCATTATGCATTGCATTGCTGCCTGATCCTTGCATTATTCCTGATGATACGAGTAATTCAAGCTAGAACAAATGAGAATTAGCCTTTTGGTAACGATTACAACGTTATGGGAAACATAGATAGATTCTATTGAAGGCAGAAATACATTTCAATCGTATATTACTTAATATAATTAAAACACACGAAATAATCTGCATCACAATGTTAAAGATGCAACAAAACTTCTCAAACACGAACAGAAAGTGATACACACCTCTAATACTTCAGAAAATTCATGCTTTCAAGATTGAAATTTGGTGATTTCACAAAATTACATGGAAAACATCGTTTGTGTGCAATATAAATGTATAAAAACAGCTTCCCATTGGATATCTGGCTTCAGAACATCTGCAATTTGATTCTGTCTGTGAAACCATCCAACCTATGTTGCTATAATTCTGTAATGGTTGATAAATTGTCAATGATCGACTACACTGCCTTAGTTTCTATATTATGCCTGACATTTGAATACCTTTCTTAGTTTCTATTCATTTAAATAATACATACGGGGCGCTATCTATTTACAGATAAAATTCACTTAGATCAACTGAATATTGTTCAGAAGAGAAAATATTTAGAAACATCTGTGATACAAACAGAATATTTAGAATTAACTGTTTACCAGCTGTACTCCCATGTGAAACGCTGTTTCTCAGCCATGGTAGGAAAAGGAATACGAATCTGTACAAGTTTTTTGTATAATTATAGCATGTATGAATAGTTCTATGAAATACAAACCGTGGAATAAGAAAATACATAGAAGTAATAGTTATTATACCTTGAAAACGCTTAGCATTCCTATGTTTAGACTTTACATTTTAGCAAAATTTCTATTTCCATCGATAACACTGGATGCCATAGTGATATTGAACTTCTTCTTGCTGAAACTATTATTATGATACAGAAAAACGAGTTGAGAACGTTTAAATAGCCGTGTGGAGACAATTTAACAATAATCACACCGTACAAATTAAATTTCACTGTTTTTAAACAAATTCAGCAATTTCCGGCAAGATTTCAATTTAGCGGGGCAAAATATACCGCGATGTCCCGCCATCTAGCCGCGGAAGTATGTACTAATACTTTAGTTCTTCCTTTCGCCGCTAGATGGCACCACCTAACCCTACCGTGCGCTTTGCGAAGTTAAATGGCATCCCCACTGCGCAGCTAAAGCGCGCGAATTTTCGAAACGAAACCGCCGTTGATCAATTTCGAACAGTAGAAATTCGCTCTTCAATGATTCTTAATTACCTTGGACGTTCCGATTCGTCAAATGTATCATCATCTGTCGAATAGATGATCCAGAAACATTCGAAATATTATTTCTGCCGTTGAAAATCGGTTGAATCGGTTCTGCTGGTTTATCGAACGGTTTCCTTGACGCTATTCTTTACGTTTCGTGTACCGCTGATCGTATTCTGTAAAATATATACAGATCCCTTTGTATAAACATGTTCAGAGCAATAATTATAACGAATAAGCAGACAAAATACCACCAAGCTGCATCACTTTCTGCAAATTACCATAATATTTGCATTATGCATTGCATTGCTGCCTGATCCTTGCATTATTCCTGATGATACGAGTAATTCAAGCTAGAACAAATGAGAATTAGCCTTTTGGTAACGATTACAACGTTATGGGAAACATAGATAGATTCTATTGAAGGCAGAAATACATTTCAATCGTATATTACTTAATATAATTAAAACACACGATATAATCTGCATCACAATGTTAAAGATGCAACAAAACTTCTCAAACACGAACAGAAAGTGATACACACCTCTAATACTTCAGAAAATTCATGCTTTCAAGATTGAAATTTGGTGATTTCACAAAATTACATGGAAAACATCGTTTGTGTGCAATATAAATGTATAAAAACAGCTTCCCATTGGATATCTGGCTTCAGAATATCTGCAATTTGATTCTGTCTGTGAAACCATCCAACCTATGTTGCTATAATTCTGTAATGGTTGATAAATTGTCAATGATCGACTACACTGCCTTAGTTTCTATATTACGCCTGACATTTGAATACCTTTCTTAGTTTCTTCAGCTGGAATTCCTACATAGTTTATCCAGAGTCTGTTAATTGTAACTATTTTGTAAGAAGAACAAGATTAATACCTTCACAAGAGGAAACTAATATGTGATTAACACTCACCACATCAATCTAGATGTTTGATTAATCGTAGGGTAAATTTGCATTAAACTAGACATAACATAATAGTTACATGTACTATTTTCTTTCCATTCCATTCCTATTAGTCGTTTGCATCGTGCTTTTTCTTTCAGCAGCTTTGTAAAGAGTCTCCTACGGAACCGATTCTGCTTGACATTTGATAGGTACGGAAATTAAAAAACAATTTGCTATATCTGGGGACAAATTTACCCCTCCCACAGAGAGATGGACAAAGCATGGTTCCCCATCTGCCGATACGAATTAAAACTAATACCTTCTACAGTATCCCACAGATGGCAGCTAAGTCGGCATATGACTGTAGTGGTACACGTACGTGAGGCAACGTTGCCATTTATATTTGCTCGCGCGCGCATAATTTCAAAGTTATTCTGATGATGGCATATATTTGGGGGAGTTTACACGGTGCCCAGTACATTCATTGGAGTTCCAAGGTCCCAAGGGAAACATCTACGAAAGACGAATTTGGTGGCAGTATTATCCAGCATAAACAGTGTGTTGTTTTATGCTCCAGATTGTGACATTGACAATTAAAAAAGGACACATTTATTTGAATTTTACTTACATCTATACCTTTTCACCCGTTTTTTTTATTTGCATCTCCAAATTTTGTACTCCTATAGTTTCTATTCATTTAAATAATACATACGGGGCGCTATCTATTTACAGATGAAATTCACTTAGATCAACTGAATATTGTTCAGAAGAGAAAATATTTAGAAACATCTGTGATACAAACAGAATATTTAGAATTAACTGTTTACCAGCTGTACTCCCATGTGAAACGCTGTTTCTCAGCCATGGTAGGAATAGGAATACGAATCTGTACAAGTTTTTTGTATAATTATAGCATGTATGAATAGTTCTATGAAATACAAACAGTGGAATAAGAAAATACATAGAAGTAATAGTTATTATACCTAGAAAACGCTTAGCATTCCTATGTTTAGACTTTACATTTTAGCAAAATTTCTATTTCCATCGATAACACTCGATGCCACAGTGATATTGAACTTCTTCTTGCTGAAACTATTATTATGATACAGAACAACGAGTTGAGAACGTTTAAATAGCCGTGTGGAGACAATTCAACAATAATCACACCGTACAAATTAAATTTCACTGTTTTTAAACAAATTCAGCAATTTCCGGCAAGATTTCAATTTAGCGGGGCAAAATTTACCGCGATGTCCCGCCGTCTAGCGGCGGAAGTATGTACTAATACTTTAGTTCTTCCTTTCGCCGCTAGATGGCACCACCTAACCCTACCGTGCGCTTTGCGAAGTTAAATGGCATCCCCACTGCGCAGCTAAAGCGCGCGAATTTTCGAAACGAAACCGCCGTTGATCAATTTCGAACAGTAGAAATTCGCTCTTCAATGATTCTTAATTACCTTGGACGTTCCGATTCGTCAAATGTATCATCATCTGTCGAATAGATGATCCAGAAACATTCGAAATATTATTTCTGCCGTTGAAAATCGGTTGAATCGGTTCTGCTGGTTTATCGAACGGTTTCCTTGACGCTATTCTTTACGTTTCGTGTACCGCTGATCGTATTCTGTAAAATATATACAGATCCCTTTGTATAAACATGTTCAGAGCAATAATTATAACGAATAAGCAGACAAAATACCACCAAGCTGCATCACTTTCTGCAAATTACCATAATATTTGCATTATGCATTGCATTGCTGCCTGATCCTTGCATTATTCCTGATGATACGAGTAATTCAAGCTAGAACAAATGAGAATTAGCCTTTTGGTAACGATTACAACGTTATGGGAAACATAGATAGATTCTATTGAAGGCAGAAATACATTTCAATCGTATATTACTTAATATAATTAAAACACACGATATAATCTGCATCACAATGTTAAAGATGCAACAAAACTTCTCAAACACGAACAGAAAGTGATACACACCTCTAATACTTCAGAAAATTCATGCTTTCAAGATTGAAATTTGGTGATTTCACAAAATTACATGGAAAACATCGTTTGTGTGCAATATAAATGTATAAAAACAGCTTCCCATTGGATATCTGGCTTCAGAATATCTGCAATTTGATTCTGTCTGTGAAACCATCCAACCTATGTTGCTATAATTCTGTAATGGTTGATAAATTGTCAATGATCGACTACACTGCCTTAGTTTCTATATTACGCCTGACATTTGAATACCTTTCTTAGTTTCTTCAGCTGGAATTCCTACATAGTTTATCCAGAGTCTGTTAATTGTAACTATTTTGTAAGAAGAACAAGATTAATACCTTCACAAGAGGAAACTAATATGTGATTAACACTCACCACATCAATCTAGATGTTTGATTAATCGTAGGGTAAATTTGCATTAAACTAGACATAACATAATAGTTACATGTACTATTTTCTTTCCATTCCATTCCTATTAGTCGTTTGCATCGTGCTTTTTCTTTCAGCAGCTTTGTAAAGAGTCTCCTACGGAACCGATTCTGCTTGACATTTGATAGGTACGGAAATTAAAAAACAATTTGCTATATCTGGGGACAAATTTACCCCTCCCACAGAGAGATGGACAAAGCATGGTTCCCCATCTGCCGATACGAATTAAAACTAATACCTTCTACAGTATCCCACAGATGGCAGCTAAGTCGGCATATGACTGTAGTGGTACACGTACGTGAGGCAACGTTGCCATTTATATTTGCTCGCGCGCGCATAATTTCAAAGTTATTCTGATGATGGCATATATTTGGGGGAGTTTACACGGTGCCCAGTACATTCATTGGAGTTCCAAGGTCCCAAGGGAAACATCTACGAAAGACGAATTTGGTGGCAGTATTATCCAGCATAAACAGTGTGTTGTTTTATGCTCCAGATTGTGACATTGATAATTAAAAAAGGACACATTTATTTGAATTTTACTTACATCTATACCTTTTCACCCGTTTTTTTTATTTGCATCTCCAAATTTTGTACTCCTATAGTTTCTATTCATTTAAATAATACATACGGGGCGCTATCTATTTACAGATGAAATTCACTTAGATCAACTGAATATTGTTCAGAAGAGAAAATATTTAGAAACATCTGTGATACAAACAGAATATTTAGAATTAACTGTTTACCAGCTGTACTCCCATGTGAAACGCTGTTTCTCAGCCATGGTAGGAATAGGAATACGAATCTGTACAAGTTTTTTGTATAATTATAGCATGTATGAATAGTTCTATGAAATACAAACAGTGGAATAAGAAAATACATAGAAGTAATAGTTATTATACCTAGAAAACGCTTAGCATTCCTATGTTTAGACTTTACATTTTAGCAAAATTTCTATTTCCATCGATAACACTCGATGCCACAGTGATATTGAACTTCTTCTTGCTGAAACTATTATTATGATACAGAACAACGAGTTGAGAACGTTTAAATAGCCGTGTGGAGACAATTCAACAATAATCACACCGTACAAATTAAATTTCACTGTTTTTAAACAAATTCAGCAATTTCCGGCAAGATTTCAATTTAGCGGGGCAAAATTTACCGCGATGTCCCGCCGTCTAGCGGCGGAAGTATGTACTAATACTTTAGTTCTTCCTTTCGCCGCTAGATGGCACCACCTAACCCTACCGTGCGCTTTGCGAAGTTAAATGGCATCCCCACTGCGCAGCTAAAGCGCGCGAATTTTCGAAACGAAACCGCCGTTGATCAATTTCGAACAGTAGAAATTCGCTCTTCAATGATTCTTAATTACCTTGGACGTTCCGATTCGTCAAATGTATCATCATCTGTCGAATAGATGATCCAGAAACATTCGAAATATTATTTCTGCCGTTGAAAATCGGTTGAATCGGTTCTGCTGGTTTATCGAACGGTTTCCTTGACGCTATTCTTTACGTTTCGTGTACCGCTGATCGTATTCTGTAAAATATATACAGATCCCTTTGTATAAACATGTTCAGAGCAATAATTATAACGAATAAGCAGACAAAATACCACCAAGCTGCATCACTTTCTGCAAATTACCATAATATTTGCATTATGCATTGCATTGCTGCCTGATCCTTGCATTATTCCTGATGATACGAGTAATTCAAGCTAGAACAAATGAGAATTAGCCTTTTGGTAACGATTACAACGTTATGGGAAACATAGATAGATTCTATTGAAGGCAGAAATACATTTCAATCGTATATTACTTAATATAATTAAAACACACGATATAATCTGCATCACAATGTTAAAGATGCAACAAAACTTCTCAAACACAAACAGAAAGTGATACACACCTCTAATACTTCAGAAAATTCATGCTTTCAAGATTGAAATTTGGTGATTTCACATAACTACATGGAAAACATCGTTTGTGTGCAATATAAATGTATAAAAACAGCTTCCCATTGGATATCTGGCTTCAGAACATCTGCAATTTGATTCTGTCTGTGAAACCATCCAACCTATGTTGCTATAATTCTGTAATGGTTGATAAATTGTCAATGATTGACTACACTGCCTTAGTTTCTATATTATGCCTGACATTTGAATACCTTTCTTAGTTTCTATTCATTTAAATAATACATACGGGGCGCTATCTATTTACAGATAAAATTCACTTAGATCAACTGAATATTGTTCAGAAGAGAAAATATTTAGAAACATCTGTGATACAAACAGAATATTTAGAATTAACTGTTTACCAGCTGTACTCCCATGTGAAACGCTGTTTCTCAGCCATGGTGGGAATAGGAATACGAATCTGTACAAGTTTTTTGTATAATTATAGCATGTATGAATAGTTCTATGAAATACAAACAGTGGAATAAGAAAATACATAGAAGTAATAGTTATTATACCTTGAAAACGCTTAGCATTCCTATGTTTAGACTATACATTTTAGCAAAATTTCTATTTCCATCGATAACACTGGATGCCATAGTGATATTGAACTTCTTCTTGCTGAAACTATTATTATGATACAGAAAAAAAAGTTGAGAACGTTTAAATAGCCGTGTGGAGACAATTCAACAATAATCACACCGTACAAATTAAATTTCACTGTTTTTATACAAATTCAGCAATTTCCGGCAAGATTTCAATGTAGCAGGGCAAAATTTACCGCGATGTCCTGCCATCTAGCCGCGGAAGTATGTACTAATACTTTAGTTCTTCCTTTCGCCGCTAGATGGCACCACCTAACCCTACCGTGCGCTTTGCGAAGTTAAATGGCATCCCCACTGCGCAGCTAAAGCGCGCGAATTTTCGAAACGAAACCGCCGTTGATCAATTTCGAACAGTAGAAATTCGCTCTTCAATGATTCTTAATTACCTTGGACGTTCCGATTCGTCAAATGTATCATCATCTGTCGAATAGATGATCCAGAAACATTCGAAATATTATTTCTGCCGTTGAAAATCGGTTGAATCGGTTCTGCTGGTTTATCGAACGGTTTCCTTGACGCTATTCTTTACGTTTCGTGTACCGCTGATCGTATTCTGTAAAATATATACAGATCCCTTTGTATAAACATGTTCAGAGCAATAATTATAACGAATAAGCAGACAAAATACCACCAAGCTGCATCACTTTCTGCAAATTACCATAATATTCGCATTATGCATTGCATTGCTGCCTGATCCTTGCATTATTCCTGATGATACGAGTAATTCAAGCTAGAACAAATGAGAATTAGCCTTTTGGTAACGATTACAACGTTATGGGAAACATAGATAGATTCTATTGAAGGCAGAAATACATTTCAATCGTATATTACTTAATATAATTAAAACACACGAAATAATCTGCATCACAATGTTAAAGATGCAACAAAACTTCTCAAACACGAACAGAAAGTGATACACACCTCTAATACTTCAGAAAATTCATGCTTTCAAGATTGAAATTTGGTGATTTCACAAAATTACATGGAAAACATCGTTTGTGTGCAATATAAATGTATAAAAACAGCTTCCCATTGGATATCTGGCTTCAGAACATCTGCAATTTGATTCTGTCTGTGAAACCATCCAACCTATGTTGCTATAATTCTGTAATGGTTGATAAATTGTCAATGATCGACTACACTGCCTTAGTTTCTATATTATGCCTGACATTTGAATACCTTTCTTAGTTTCTATTCATTTAAATAATACATACGGGGCGCTATCTATTTACAGATAAAATTCACTTAGATCAACTGAATATTGTTCAGAAGAGAAAATATTTAGAAACATCTGTGATACAAACAGAATATTTAGAATTAACTGTTTACCAGCTGTACTCCCATGTGAAACGCTGTTTCTCAGCCATGGTAGGAAAAGGAATACGAATCTGTACAAGTTTTTTGTATAATTATAGCATGTATGAATAGTTCTATGAAATACAAACCGTGGAATAAGAAAATACATAGAAGTAATAGTTATTATACCTTGAAAACGCTTAGCATTCCTATGTTTAGACTTTACATTTTAGCAAAATTTCTATTTCCATCGATAACACTGGATGCCATAGTGATATTGAACTTCTTCTTGCTGAAACTATTATTATGATACAGAAAAACGAGTTGAGAACGTTTAAATAGCCGTGTGGAGACAATTCAACAATAATCACACCGTACAAATTAAATTTCACTGTTTTTAAACAAATTCAGCAATTTCCGGCAAGATTTCAATTTAGCGGGGCAAAATATACCGCGATGTCCCGCCATCTAGCCGCGGAAGTATGTACTAATACTTTAGTTCTTCCTTTCGCCGCTAGATGGCACCACCTAACCCTACCGTGCGCTTTGCGAAGTTAAATGGCATCCCCACTGCGCAGCTAAAGCGCGCGAATTTTCGAAACGAAACCGCCGTTGATCAATTTCGAACAGTAGAAATTCGCTCTTCAATGATTCTTAATTACCTTGGACGTTCCGATTCGTCAAATGTATCATCATCTGTCGAATAGATGATCCAGAAACATTCGAAATATTATTTCTGCCGTTGAAAATCGGTTGAATCGGTTCTGCTGGTTTATCGAACGGTTTCCTTGACGCTATTCTTTACGTTTCGTGTACCGCTGATCGTATTCTGTAAAATATATACAGATCCCTTTGTATAAACATGTTCAGAGCAATAATTATAACGAATAAGCAGACAAAATACCACCAAGCTGCATCACTTTCTGCAAATTACCATAATATTTGCATTATGCATTGCATTGCTGCCTGATCCTTGCATTATTCCTGATGATACGAGTAATTCAAGCTAGAACAAATGAGAATTAGCCTTTTGGTAACGATTACAACGTTATGGGAAACATAGATAGATTCTATTGAAGGCAGAAATACATTTCAATCGTATATTACTTAATATAATTAAAACACACGATATAATCTGCATCACAATGTTAAAGATGCAACAAAACTTCTCAAACACAAACAGAAAGTGATACACACCTCTAATACTTCAGAAAATTCATGCTTTCAAGATTGAAATTTGGTGATTTCACATAACTACATGGAAAACATCGTTTGTGTGCAATATAAATGTATAAAAACAGCTTCCCATTGGATATCTGGCTTCAGAACATCTGCAATTTGATTCTGTCTGTGAAACCATCCAACCTATGTTGCTATAATTCTGTAATGGTTGATAAATTGTCAATGATTGACTACACTGCCTTAGTTTCTATATTATGCCTGACATTTGAATACCTTTCTTAGTTTCTATTCATTTAAATAATACATACGGGGCGCTATCTATTTACAGATAAAATTCACTTAGATCAACTGAATATTGTTCAGAAGAGAAAATATTTAGAAACATCTGTGATACAAACAGAATATTTAGAATTAACTGTTTACCAGCTGTACTCCCATGTGAAACGCTGTTTCTCAGCCATGGTAGGAAAAGGAATACGAATCTGTACAAGTTTTTTGTATAATTATAGCATGTATGAATAGTTCTATGAAATACAAACAGTGGAATAAGAAAATACATAGAAGTAATAGTTATTATACCTAGAAAACGCTTAGCATTCCTATGTTTAGACTTTACATTTTAGCAAAATTTCTATTTCCATCGATAACACTCGATGCCACAGTGATATTGAACTTCTTCTTGCTGAAACTATTATTATGATACAGAACAACGAGTTGAGAACGTTTAAATAGCCGTGTGGAGACAATTCAACAATAATCACACCGTACAAATTAAATTTCACTGTTTTTAAACAAATTCAGCAATTTCCGGCAAGATTTCAATTTAGCGGGGCAAAATTTACCGCGATGTCCCGCCGTCTAGCGGCGGAAGTATGTACTAATACTTTAGTTCTTCCTTTCGCCGCTAGATGGCACCACCTAACCCTACCGTGCGCTTTGCGAAGTTAAATGGCATCCCCACTGCGCAGCTAAAGCGCGCGAATTTTCGAAACGAAACCGCCGTTGATCAATTTCGAACAGTAGAAATTCGCTCTTCAATGATTCTTAATTACCTTGGACGTTCCGATTCGTCAAATGTATCATCATCTGTCGAATAGATGATCCAGAAACATTCGAAATATTATTTCTGCCGTTGAAAATCGGTTGAATCGGTTCTGCTGGTTTATCGAACGGTTTCCTTGACGCTATTCTTTACGTTTCGTGTACCGCTGATCGTATTCTGTAAAATATATACAGATCCCTGTGTATAAACATGTTCAGAGCAATAATTATAACGAATAAGCAGACAAAATACCACCAAGCTGCATCACTTTCTGCAAATTACTATAATATTTGCATTATGCATTGCATTGCTGCCTGATCCTTGCATTATTCCTGATGATACGAGTAATTCAAGCTAGAACAAATGAGAATTAGCCTTTTGGTAACGATTACAACGTTATGGGAAACATAGATAGATTCTATTGAAGGCAGAAATACATTTCAATCGTATATTACTTAATATAATTAAAACACACGATATAATCTGCATCACAATGTTAAAGATGCAACAAAACTTCTCAAACACGAACAGAAAGTGATACACACCTCTAATACTTCAGAAAATTCATGCTTTCAAGATTGAAATTTGGTGATTTCACAAAATTACATGGAAAACATCGTTTGTGTGCAATATAAATGTATAAAAACAGCTTCCCATTGGATATCTGGCTTCAGAACATCTGCAATTTGATTCTGTCTGTGAAACCATCCAACCTATGTTGCTATAATTCTGTAATGGTTGATAAATTGTCAATGATCGACTACACTGCCTTAGTTTCTATATTATGCCTGACATTTGAATACCTTTCTTAGTTTCTATTCATTTAAATACTACATACGGGGCGCTATCTATTTACAGATAAAATTCACTTAGATCAACTGAATATTGTTCAGAAGAGAAAATATTTAGAAACATCTGTGATACAAACAGAATATTTAGAATTAACTGTTTACCAGCTGTACTCCCATGTGAAACGCTGTTTCTCAGCCATGGTAGGAAAAGGAATACGAATCTGTACAAGTTTTTTGTATAATTATAGCATGTATGAATAGTTCTATGAAATACAAACAGTGGAATAAGAAAATACATAGAAGTAATAGTTATTATACCTTGAAAACGCTTAGCATTCCTATGTTTAGACTTTACATTTTAGCAAAATTTCTATTTCTATCGATAACACTGGATGCCATAGTGATATTGAACTTCTTCTTGCTGAAACTATTATTATGATACAGAACAACGAGTTGAGAACGTTTAAATAGCCGTGTGGAGACAATTCAACAATAATCACACCGTACAAATTAAATTTCACTGTTTTTAAACAAATTCAGCAATTTCCGGCAAGATTTCAATTTAGCGGGGCAAAATTTACCGCGATGTCCCGCCGTCTAGCGGCGGAAGTATGTACTAATACTTTAGTTCTTCCTTTCGCCGCTAGATGGCACCACCTAACCCTACCGTGCGCTTTGCGAAGTTAAATGGCATCCCCACTGCGCAGCTAAAGCGCGCGAATTTTCGAAACGAAACCGCCGTTGATCAATTTCGAACAGTAGAAATTCGCTCTTCAATGATTCTTAATTACCTTGGACGTTCCGATTCGTCAAATGTATCATCATCTGTCGAATAGATGATCCAGAAACATTCGAAATATTATTTCTGCCGTTGAAAATCGGTTGAATCGGTTCTGCTGGTTTATCGAACGGTTTCCTTGACGCTATTCTTTACGTTTCGTGTACCGCTGATCGTATTCTGTAAAATATATACAGATCCCTTTGTATAAACATGTTCAGAGCAATAATTATAACGAATAAGCAGACAAAATACCACCAAGCTGCATCACTTTCTGCAAATTACCATAATATTTGCATTATGCATTGCATTGCTGCCTGATCCTTGCATTATTCCTGATGATACGAGTAATTCAAGCTAGAACAAATGAGAATTAGCCTTTTGGTAACGATTACAACGTTATGGGAAACATAGATAGATTCTATTGAAGGCAGAAATACATTTCAATCGTATATTACTTAATATAATTAAAACACACGATATAATCTGCATCACAATGTTAAAGATGCAACAAAACTTCTCAAACACGAACAGAAAGTGATACACACCTCTAATACTTCAGAAAATTCATGCTTTCAAGATTGAAATTTGGTGATTTCACAAAATTACATGGAAAACATCGTTTGTGTGCAATATAAATGTATAAAAACAGCTTCCCATTGGATATCTGGCTTCAGAATATCTGCAATTTGATTCTGTCTGTGAAACCATCCAACCTATGTTGCTATAATTCTGTAATGGTTGATAAATTGTCAATGATCGACTACACTGCCTTAGTTTCTATATTACGCCTGACATTTGAATACCTTTCTTAGTTTCTTCAGCTGGAATTCCTACATAGTTTATCCAGAGTCTGTTAATTGTAACTATTTTGTAAGAAGAACAAGATTAATACCTTCACAAGAGGAAACTAATATGTGATTAACACTCACCACATCAATCTAGATGTTTGATTAATCGTAGGGTAAATTTGCATTAAACTAGACATAACATAATAGTTACATGTACTATTTTCTTTCCATTCCATTCCTATTAGTCGTTTGCATCGTGCTTTTTCTTTCAGCAGCTTTGTAAAGAGTCTCCTACGGAACCGATTCTGCTTGACATTTGATAGGTACGGAAATTAAAAAACAATTTGCTATATCTGGGGACAAATTTACCCCTCCCACAGAGAGATGGACAAAGCATGGTTCCCCATCTGCCGATACGAATTAAAACTAATACCTTCTACAGTATCCCACAGATGGCAGCTAAGTCGGCATATGACTGTAGTGGTACACGTACGTGAGGCAACGTTGCCATTTATATTTGCTCGCGCGCGCATAATTTCAAAGTTATTCTGATGATGGCATATATTTGGGGGAGTTTACACGGTGCCCAGTACATTCATTGGAGTTCCAAGGTCCCAAGGGAAACATCTACGAAAGACGAATTTGGTGGCAGTATTATCCAGCATAAACAGTGTGTTGTTTTATGCTCCAGATTGTGACATTGACAATTAAAAAAGGACACATTTATTTGAATTTTACTTACATCTATACCTTTTCACCCGTTTTTTTTATTTGCATCTCCAAATTTTGTACTCCTATAGTTTCTATTCATTTAAATAATACATACGGGGCTCTATCTATTTACAGATGAAATTCACTTAGATCAACTGAATATTGTTCAGAAGAGAAAATATTTAGAAACATCTGTGATACAAACAGAATATTTAGAATTAACTGTTTACCAGCTGTACTCCCATGTGAAACGCTGTTTCTCAGCCATGGTAGGAATAGGAATACGAATCTGTACAAGTTTTTTGTATAATTATAGCATGTATGAATAGTTCTATGAAATACAAACAGTGGAATAAGAAAATACATAGAAGTAATAGTTATTATACCTAGAAAACGCTTAGCATTCCTATGTTTAGACTTTACATTTTAGCAAAATTTCTATTTCCATCGATAACACTCGATGCCACAGTGATATTGAACTTCTTCTTGCTGAAACTATTATTATGATACAGAACAACGAGTTGAGAACGTTTAAATAGCCGTGTGGAGACAATTCAACAATAATCACACCGTACAAATTAAATTTCACTGTTTTTAAACAAATTCAGCAATTTCCGGCAAGATTTCAATTTAGCGGGGCAAAATTTACCGCGATGTCCCGCCATCTAGCGGCGGAAGTATGTACTAATACTTTAGTTCTTCCTTTCGCCGCTAGATGGCACCACCTAACCCTACCGTGCGCTTTGCGAAGTTAAATGGCATCCCCACTGCGCAGCTAAAGCGCGCGAATTTTCGAAACGAAACCGCCGTTGATCAATTTCGAACAGTAGAAATTCGCTCTTCAATGATTCTTAATTACCTTGGACGTTCCGATTCGTCAAATGTATCATCATCTGTCGAATAGATGATCCAGAAACATTCGAAATATTATTTCTGCCGTTGAAAATCGGTTGAATCGGTTCTGCTGGTTTATCGAACGGTTTCCTTGACGCTATTCTTTACGTTTCGTGTACCGCTGATCGTATTCTGTAAAATATATACAGATCCCTTTGTATAAACATGTTCAGAGCAATAATTATAACGAATAAGCAGACAAAATACCACCAAGCTGCATCACTTTCTGCAAATTACCATAATATTTGCATTATGCATTGCATTGCTGCCTGATCCTTGCATTATTCCTGATGATACGAGTAATTCAAGCTAGAACAAATGAGAATTAGCCTTTTGGTAACGATTACAACGTTATGGGAAACATAGATAGATTCTATTGAAGGCAGAAATACATTTCAATCGTATATTACTTAATATAATTAAAACACACGATATAATCTGCATCACAATGTTAAAGATGCAACAAAACTTCTCAAACACAAACAGAAAGTGATACACACCTCTAATACTTCAGAAAATTCATGCTTTCAAGATTGAAATTTGGTGATTTCACATAACTACATGGAAAACATCGTTTGTGTGCAATATAAATGTATAAAAACAGCTTCCCATTGGATATCTGGCTTCAGAACATCTGCAATTTGTTTCTGTCTGTGAAACCATCCAACCTATGTTGCTATAATTCTGTAATGGTTGATAAATTGTCAATGATTGACTACACTGCCTTAGTTTCTATATTATGCCTGACATTTGAATACCTTTCTTAGTTTCTATTCATTTAAATAATACATACGGGGCGCTATCTATTTACAGATAAAATTCACTTAGATCAACTGAATATTGTTCAGAAGAGAAAATATTTAGAAACATCTGTGATACAAACAGAATATTTAGAATTAACTGTTTACCAGCTGTACTCCCATGTGAAACGCTGTTTCTCAGCCATGGTGGGAATAGGAATACGAATCTGTACAAGTTTTTTGTATAATTATAGCATGTATGAATAGTTCTATGAAATACAAACAGTGGAATAAGAAAATACATAGAAGTAATAGTTATTATACCTTGAAAACGCTTAGCATTCCTATGTTTAGACTATACATTTTAGCAAAATTTCTATTTCCATCGATAACACTGGATGCCATAGTGATATTGAACTTCTTCTTGCTGAAACTATTATTATGATACAGAAAAACGAGTTGAGAACGTTTAAATAGCCGTGTGGAGACAATTCAACAATAATCACACCGTACAAATTAAATTTCACTGTTTTTATACAAATTCAGCAATTTCCGGCAAGATTTCAATGTAGCAGGGCAAAATTTACCGCGATGTCCTGCCATCTAGCCGCGGAAGTATGTACTAATACTTTAGTTCTTCCTTTCGCCGCTAGATGGCACCACCTAACCCTACCGTGCGCTTTGCGAAGTTAAATGGCATCCCCACTGCGCAGCTAAAGCGCGCGAATTTTCGAAACGAAACCGCCGTTGATCAATTTCGAACAGTAGAAATTCGCTCTTCAATGATTCTTAATTACCTTGGACGTTCCGATTCGTCAAATGTATCATCATCTGTCGAATAGATGATCCAGAAACATTCGAAATATTATTTCTGCCGTTGAAAATCGGTTCAATCGGTTCTGCTGGTTTATCGAACGGTTTCCTTGACGCTATTCTTTACGTTTCGTGTACCGCTGATCGTATTCTGTAAAATATATACAGATCCCTTTGTATAAACATGTTCAGAGCAATAATTATAACGAATAAGCAGACAAAATACCACCAAGCTGCATCACTTTCTGCAAATTACCATAATATTCGCATTATGCATTGCATTGCTGCCTGATCCTTGCATTATTCCTGATGATACGAGTAATTCAAGCTAGAACAAATGAGAATTAGCCTTTTGGTAACGATTACAACGTTATGGGAAACATAGATAGATTCTATTGAAGGCAGAAATACATTTCAATCGTATATTACTTAATATAATTAAAACACACGAAATAATCTGCATCACAATGTTAAAGATGCAACAAAACTTCTCAAACACGAACAGAAAGTGATACACACCTCTAATACTTCAGAAAATTCATGCTTTCAAGATTGAAATTTGGTGATTTCACAAAATTACATGGAAAACATCGTTTGTGTGCAATATAAATGTATAAAAACAGCTTCCCATTGGATATCTGGCTTCAGAACATCTGCAATTTGATTCTGTCTGTGAAACCATCCAACCTATGTTGCTATAATTCTGTAATGGTTGATAAATTGTCAGTGATCGACTACACTGCCTTAGTTTCTATATTATGCCTGACATTTGAATACCTTTCTTAGTTTCTATTCATTTAAATAATACATACGGGGCGCTATCTATTTACAGATAAAATTCACTTAGATCAACTGAATATTGTTCAGAAGAGAAAATATTTAGAAACATCTGTGATACAAACAGAATATTTAGAATTAACTGTTTACCAGCTGTACTCCCATGTGAAACACTGTTTCTCAGCCATGGTGGGAATAGGAATACGAATCTGTACAAGTTTTTTGTATAATTATAGCATGTATGAATAGTTCTATGAAATACAAACAGTGGAATAAGAAAATACATAGAAGTAATAGTTATTATACCTTGAAAACGCTTAGCATTCCTATGTTTAGACTTTACATTTTAGCAAAATTTCTATTTCCATCGATAACACTGGATGCCATAGTGATATTGAACTTCTTCTTGCTGAAACTATTATTATGATACAGAAAAACGAGTTGAGAACGTTTAAATAGCCGTGTGGAGACAATTCAACAATAATCACACCGTACAAATTAAATTTCACTGTTTTTAAACAAATTCAGCAATTTCCGGCAAGATTTCAATTTAGCGGGGCAAAATATACCGCGATGTCCCGCCATCTAGCGGCGGAAGTATGTACTAATACTTTAGTTCTTCCTTTCGCCGCTAGATGGCACCACCTAAACCTACCGTGCGCTTTGCGAAGTTAAATGGCATCCCCACTGCGCAGCTAAAGCGCGCGAATTTTCGAAACGAAACCGCCGTTGATCAATTTCGAACAGTAGAAATTCGCTCTTCAATGATTCTTAATTACCTTGGACGTTCCGATTCGTCAAATGTATCATCATCTGTCGAATAGATGATCCAGAAACATTCGAAATATTATTTCTGCCGTTGAAAATCGGTTGAATCGGTTCTGCTGGTTTATCGAACGGTTTCCTTGACGCTATTCTTTACGTTTCGTGTACCGCTGATCGTATTCTGTAAAATATATACAGATCCCTGTGTATAAACATGTTCAGAGCAATAATTATAACGAATAAGCAGACAAAATACCACCAAGCTGCATCACTTTCTGCAAATTACTATAATATTTGCATTATGCATTGCATTGCTGCCTGATCCTTGCATTATTCCTGATGATACGAGTAATTCAAGCTAGAACAAATGAGAATTAGCCTTTTGGTAACGATTACAACGTTATGGGAAACATAGATAGATTCTATTGAAGGCAGAAATACATTTCAATCGTATATTACTTAATATAATTAAAACACACGATATAATCTGCATCACAATGTTAAAGATGCAACAAAACTTCTCAAACACGAACAGAAAGTGATACACACCTCTAATACTTCAGAAAATTCATGCTTTCAAGATTGAAATTTGGTGATTTCACAAAATTACATGGAAAACATCGTTTGTGTGCAATATAAATGTATAAAAACAGCTTCCCATTGGATATCTGGCTTCAGAACATCTGCAATTTGATTCTGTCTGTGAAACCATCCAACCTATGTTGCTATAATTCTGTAATGGTTGATAAATTGTCAATGATCGACTACACTGCCTTAGTTTCTATATTATGCCTGACATTTGAATACCTTTCTTAGTTTCTATTCATTTAAATACTACATACGGGGCGCTATCTATTTACAGATAAAATTCACTTAGATCAACTGAATATTGTTCAGAAGAGAAAATATTTAGAAACATCTGTGATACAAACAGAATATTTAGAATTAACTGTTTACCAGCTGTACTCCCATGTGAAACGCTGTTTCTCAGCCATGGTAGGAAAAGGAATACGAATCTGTACAAGTTTTTTGTATAATTATAGCATGTATGAATAGTTCTATGAAATACAAACAGTGGAATAAGAAAATACATAGAAGTAATAGTTATTATACCTTGAAAACGCTTAGCATTCCTATGTTTAGACTTTACATTTTAGCAAAATTTCTATTTCTATCGATAACACTGGATGCCATAGTGATATTGAACTTCTTCTTGCTGAAACTATTATTATGATACAGAACAACGAGTTGAGAACGTTTAAATAGCCGTGTGGAGACAATTCAACAATAATCACACCGTACAAATTAAATTTCACTGTTTTTAAACAAATTCAGCAATTTCCGGCAAGATTTCAATTTAGCGGGGCAAAATTTACCGCGCTGTCCCGCCATCTAGCGGCGGAAGTATGTACTAATACTTTAGTTCTTCCTTTCGCCGCTAGATGGCACCACGTACACTAAAATTTACCCTACCGTGCCCTGTTCAACCACCCTTTGCGAAGTTAAATGGCATCCGCACTGCGCAGCTAAAGCGCGCGAATTTTCGAAACGAAACCGCCGTTGATCAATTTCGAACAGTAGAAATTCGCTCTTCAATGATTCTTAATTACCTTGGACGTTCCGATTCGTCAAATGTATCATCATCTGTCGAATAGATGATCCAGAAACATTCGAAATATTATTTCTGCCGTTGAAAATCGGTTGAATCGGTTCTGCTGGTTTATCGAACGGTTTCCTTGACGCTATTCTTTACGTTTCGTGTACCGCTGATCGTATTCTGTAAAATATATACAGATCCCTGTGTATAAACATGTTCAGAGCAATAATTATAACGAATAAGCAGACAAAATACCACCAAGCTGCATCACTTTCTGCAAATTACCATAATATTTGCATTATGCATTGCATTGCTGCCTGATCCTTGCATTATTCCTGATGATACGAGTAATTCAAGCTAGAACAAATGAGAATTAGCCTTTTGGTAACGATTACAACGTTATGGGAAACATAGATAGATTCTATTGAAGGCAGAAATACATTTCAATCGTATATTACTTAATATAATTAAAACACACGATATAATCTGCATCACAATGTTAAAGATGCAACAAAACTTCTCAAACACGAACAGAAAGTGATACACACCTCTAATACTTCAGAAAATTCATGCTTTCAAGATTGAAATTTGGTGATTTCACAAAATTACATGGAAAACATCGTTTGTGTGCAATATAAATGTATAAAAACAGCTTCCCATTGGATATCTGGCTTCACAACATCTGCAATTTGATTCTGTCTGTGAAACCATCCAACCTATGTTGCTATAATTCTGTAATGGTTGATAAATTGTCAATGATCGACTACACTGCCTTAGTTTCTATATTATGCCTGACATTTGAATACCTTTCTTAGTTTCTATTCATTTAAATAATACATACGGGGCGCTATCTATTTACAGATAAAATTCACTTAGATCAACTGAATATTGTTCAGAAGAGAAAATATTTAGAAACATCTGTGATACAAACAGAATATTTAGAATTAACTGTTTACCAGCTGTACTCCCATGTGAAACGCTGTTTCTCAGCCATGGTAGGAAAAGGAATACGAATCTGTACAAGTTTTTCGTATAATTATAGCATGTATGAATAGTTCTATGAAATACAAACAGTGGAATAAGAAAATACATAGAAGTAATAGTTATTATACCTTGAAAACGCTTAGCATTCCTATGTTTAGACTTTACATTTTAGCAAAATTTCTATTTCCATCGATAACACTGGATGCCATAGTGATATTGAACTTCTTCTTGCTGAAACTATTATTATGATACAGAACAACGAGTTGAGAACGTTTAAATAGCCGTGTGGAGACAATTCAACAATAATCACACCGTACAAATTAAATTTCACTGTTTTTAAACAAATTCAGCAATTTCCGGCAAGATTTCAATTTAGCGGGGCAAAATTTACCGCGCTGTCCCGCCATCTAGCGGCGGAAGTATGTACTAATACTTTAGTTCTTCCTTTCGCCGCTAGATGGCACCACGTACACTAAAATTTACCCTACCGTGCCCTGTTCAACCACCCTTTGCGAAGTTAAATGGCATCCGCACTGCGCAGCTAAAGCGCGCGAATTTTCGAAACGAAACCGCCGTTGATCAATTTCGAACAGTAGAAATTCGCTCTTCAATGATTCTTAATTACCTTGGACGTTCCGATTCGTCAAATGTATCATCATCTGTCGAATAGATGATCCAGAAACATTCGAAATATTATTTCTGCCGTTGAAAATCGGTTGAATCGGTTCTGCTGGTTTATCGAACGGTTTCCTTGACGCTATTCTTTACGTTTCGTGTACCGCTGATCGTATTCTGTAAAATATATACAGATCCCTGTGTATAAACATGTTCAGAGCAATAATTATAACGAATAAGCAGACAAAATACCACCAAGCTGCATCACTTTCTGCAAATTACCATAATATTTGCATTATGCATTGCATTGCTGCCTGATCCTTGCATTATTCCTGATGATACGAGTAATTCAAGCTAGAACAAATGAGAATTAGCCTTTTGGTAACGATTACAACGTTATGGGAAACATAGATAGATTCTATTGAAGGCAGAAATACATTTCAATCGTATATTACTTAATATAATTAAAACACACGATATAATCTGCATCACAATGTTAAAGATGCAACAAAACTTCTCAAACACGAACAGAAAGTGATACACACCTCTAATACTTCAGAAAATTCATGCTTTCAAGATTGAAATTTGGTGATTTCACAAAATTACATGGAAAACATCGTTTGTGTGCAATATAAATGTATAAAAACAGCTTCCCATTGGATATCTGGCTTCACAACATCTGCAATTTGATTCTGTCTGTGAAACCATCCAACCTATGTTGCTATAATTCTGTAATGGTTGATAAATTGTCAATGATCGACTACACTGCCTTAGTTTCTATATTATGCCTGACATTTGAATACCTTTCTTAGTTTCTATTCATTTAAATAATACATACGGGGCGCTATCTATTTACAGATAAAATTCACTTAGATCAACTGAATATTGTTCAGAAGAGAAAATATTTAGAAACATCTGTGATACAAACAGAATATTTAGAATTAACTGTTTACCAGCTGTACTCCCATGTGAAACGCTGTTTCTCAGCCATGGTAGGAAAAGGAATACGAATCTGTACAAGTTTTTCGTATAATTATAGCATGTATGAATAGTTCTATGAAATACAAACAGTGGAATAAGAAAATACATAGAAGTAATAGTTATTATACCTTGAAAACGCTTAGCATTCCTATGTTTAGACTTTACATTTTAGCAAAATTTCTATTTCCATCGATAACACTGGATGCCATAGTGATATTGAACTTCTTCTTGCTGAAACTATTATTATGATACAGAACAACGAGTTGAGAACGTTTAAATAGCCGTGTGGAGACAATTCAACAATAATCACACCGTACAAATTAAATTTCACTGTTTTTAAACAAATTCAGCAATTTCCGGCAAGATTTCAATTTAGCGGGGCAAAATTTACCGCGCTGTCCCGCCATCTAGCGGCGGAAGTATGTACTAATACTTTAGTTCTTCCTTTCGCCGCTAGATGGCACCACGTACACTAAAATTTACCCTACCGTGCCCTGTTCAACCACCCTTTGCGAAGTTAAATGGCATCCGCACTGCGCAGCTAAAGCGCGCGAATTTTCGAAACGAAACCGCCGTTGATCAATTTCGAACAGTAGAAATTCGCTCTTCAATGATTCTTAATTACCTTGGACGTTCCGATTCGTCAAATGTATCATCATCTGTCGAATAGATGATCCAGAAACATTCGAAATATTATTTCTGCCGTTGAAAATCGGTTGAATCGGTTCTGCTGGTTTATCGAACGGTTTCCTTGACGCTATTCTTTACGTTTCGTGTACCGCTGATCGTATTCTGTAAAATATATACAGATCCCTGTGTATAAACATGTTCAGAGCAATAATTATAACGAATAAGCAGACAAAATACCACCAAGCTGCATCACTTTCTGCAAATTACCATAATATTTGCATTATGCATTGCATTGCTGCCTGATCCTTGCATTATTCCTGATGATACGAGTAATTCAAGCTAGAACAAATGAGAATTAGCCTTTTGGTAACGATTACAACGTTATGGGAAACATAGATAGATTCTATTGAAGGCAGAAATACATTTCAATCGTATATTACTTAATATAATTAAAACACACGATATAATCTGCATCACAATGTTAAAGATGCAACAAAACTTCTCAAACACGAACAGAAAGTGATACACACCTCTAATACTTCAGAAAATTCATGCTTTCAAGATTGAAATTTGGTGATTTCACAAAATTACATGGAAAACATCGTTTGTGTGCAATATAAATGTATAAAAACAGCTTCCCATTGGATATCTGGCTTCACAACATCTGCAATTTGATTCTGTCTGTGAAACCATCCAACCTATGTTGCTATAATTCTGTAATGGTTGATAAATTGTCAATGATCGACTACACTGCCTTAGTTTCTATATTATGCCTGACATTTGAATACCTTTCTTAGTTTCTATTCATTTAAATAATACATATGGGGCGCTATCTATTTACAGATAAAATTCACTTAGATCAACTGAATATTGTTCAGAAGAGAAAATATTTAGAAACATCTGTGATACAAACAGAATATTTAGAATTAACTGTTTACCAGCTGTACTCCCATGTGAAACGCTGTTTCTCAGCCATGGTAGGAAAAGGAATACGAATCTGTACAAGTTTTTCGTATAATTATAGCATGTATGAATAGTTCTATGAAATACAAACAGTGGAATAAGAAAATACATAGAAGTAATAGTTATTATACCTTGAAAACGCTTAGCATTCCTATGTTTAGACTTTACATTTTAGCAAAATTTCTATTTCCATCGATAACACTGGATGCCATAGTGATATTGAACTTCTTCTTGCTGAAACTATTATTATGATACAGAACAACGAGTTGAGAACGTTTAAATAGCCGTGTGGAGACAATTCAACAATAATCACACCGTACAAATTAAATTTCACTGTTTTTAAACAAATTCAGCAATTTCCGGCAAGATTTCAATTTAGCGGGGCAAAATTTACCGCGCTGTCCCGCCATCTAGCGGCGGAAGTATGTACTAATACTTTAGTTCTTCCTTTCGCCGCTAGATGGCACCACGTACACTAAAATTTACCCTACCGTGCCCTGTTCAACCACCCTTTGCGAAGTTAAATGGCATCCCCACTGCATTTAGGGAGTTTACTATTTGAGGGAGTTTACACATCGGCTGTCTCATTAAAAATCTAAGATGGTTAAATCTAGATAGTCCATTCGGCAGATACTGATACATTTGACGTAGCAGAACGTCTAAAATAATTATCAATCATTACGGAACGAATTCCTACCGTTAGAGTAAGGAATTCGTCAAAACTTTCTTATAATAAGATAAGTTGGTGGAATTTGACTAACATATTGCTTGCAATTGCTATAGACGTCCTGTTCTATAGAATGCTCTGCAGGATATTGCTGAGCATTCATTTTTGTGTTAAAGCACCCCATTATATACAATCGCAAAGGGTTGACAAAGGATAATAACTTTTGCACGTAGACATCTTTTTATTTCTGTATTTGTGTTTGGTGGAATCGTTCATACATATACTATTTTATGGCATTGGTGTATGGATTCTATTTCGTTTCCCGCGAATACCATTTCACATACGTGTAACTCGCGGATGAAGGGGAAGTTCTAAATATTGTACAATTTCAAAACATTTGACTGTTTTAAATCATATTCAGTTTATCAACATAACAGTATCATGTATACGATTGTTCTATTAATGAATTCTGCACAGCTGGAATATTTGAAAAGCGTAATAAAGGAAACACGACGACATGCATAAGTGGTATAACATTGAAATATCAGCAGATCTATTTCATATCCTGCATGTAGAATGTAATATAATACAGTATACTGTTTAATTGATAACAATGTCGAGAAATTGGTATTTCGTAAATAGATACTTTGGGATTTATTTCTTAACGAGATAGAATAAGATGTTGTAAACTCCCCCAAATATATGCCATCATCGGGATAAGTTTGAAAGTGTGCGCGCGCGAGCAGATTAAAATGGCAACAGCGCCACATGTATGCGCATCACACAAGCATGCATCGATTTAGCTGCCATCTCTCGGAAGCTGCTGAAGATATTAGTTTGATTTCCTCCTGGTAGATGGAGCACGATGATTCGAGGATAGATTGAAATTTGTTGAAACTTGACGTCAGAAATAGTCAATTCGATAAAGTTACACCCTATCTGGACAGGGTGTAAGGGACTATGGTAAGTCTCGTAACAATACGTGTTGAAGCAACTCGTTAAACTATTCCCTCTATGAGTTGTCTCGCTTAGTATTCCCAACGGTACAATCGACACTGGTCTGCGTGAATTCTCCTTTCCTAATAAATTAATAATTACTAAAAGTACGTTTTTTTTTCTATCAAGTGATCTCAATTTAGCGTAACTTAGGTTACTAGAAATTTTATTAGATTTTTAAACAATGAAACATTTTCTATCGTGTATGTTTTCTATTTTGAATCTAGGGATAGCCAACCGCCAACCGAATTATTCCGAGCGTTGCCGAACGTCCCCGATCACTGTTCGAAAGTACAGGAAGAATTGTGTGTAAAAGGAACGTTTATCTTCGAAACAATTGTGTTTCTACGAGTTTACATTAGATATCAAGTGATAGTTAAAAGTATATGATGTTAATTTCTTCGATAATTTGACGGTTTACTATATTATTACATACGACGCAACTGATTAGTGCTCCACCGCAAAAATCGACAAAGTTTAACTTGTCGAACGTTACGTGCGAGTGAACTGTGTCAATTTTACTTTGGATAAAGTGTTTACCATGACAATGCTATTTAAAAAGTTCCCTTTCCGTGCGACTAAAATTCGTCAAAGAAGCTTTTGACGTAACTGGATGGTTAATTGATTTCGAAAACTTCGGAGTTTTCCGGTACGAGCAATACGCCAAGAAAGAACACGCGATGTAGAAATCATAACATATCCGTTTATTACAAAGACAATAAACATTTAAAGGTAGGATGTTACATAGACAATTTTTCGTAATCAATATTTTCGTATTTTGATCATTTTTGTATTTTCGTAGTTTCATATTTTCCTATTTTCGTATGATCGTATTTTCAAAAAATACCGCTCATTTGACTTGATAGGTGACGCAGTTACCCCCACTCCTGCCTCTTTCCTCCTACCTCTCCTCTTTCTGAGCGCTGCGCGCGCCGTCAGTCGCTTTTGGACGTGCACGAGGTAGACTTGTAGTGGTTACACATCTATTAAAAAGGTACGTAAATTTACTTTGTCTCTCGCTAATTTTCTCTCCTTTATCTTCTACGTGCACCGTTCTCTTTAAATAAACCTTCTTTATTCCGTTGCAGTGTTTTTACCATGCTAAAGTGTAAAGAAGTTTCGAAGAAAGGAACATTCAAACAGCCCCGTACAACGCCATGACAGTTGGTAATTGAAATTGACCGAAACCGCGGGAAATCTATGGGAGCAATTTCTTCTAGCAGTTGTGTAAGTAGACGCATCATTTATTCTTATCGGTTTATTGTTAAACAAATGTTCAACGTGAATCGGACGTATAAATTATTACATAGATCGAACAATATTTCGATGGTTTTGTCGTACGTGACTTAGCTTCAACGTACGTGACCGTGAAATTTGTTGTTACAAAATAACTTGTAAACACGTCGCCCACCTCGACTGCATCGAGGCATTTTTGTTAATTACTTTTTACTTATTGTTCGTCGCGTTGAATATTTCGAAAGCAAACAATTCGTGAAACGTGTTCACCCCCGTCACTCGGTATACCGCGGTCGGATGTCGGTGTTATCAATACGAGGTGATGTCATTCAGATACCGAGCTTCAAGGTGTCGACGTGTTTATGTTGAGCTATTCGTATTCTATCATTCGTGCTACGTATTTTAGAAGGACTACACTTTCATATTACTTTCTCTTAATTAATTAATACTTTACTTTAACATTTGTTGCATTCGTTTAATTAAAATGTTTAATTAGAACGCGATAATTTTTGTTTACAATTCACACGTGTACAAATTCATATTTCTCCTTTATTAACATGTCTGATGGACGAAGAGGGAGGAAGAGAAGAGAGAGAGAGAGAGAGAGAGAGAGAGAGACGAAGAAATTTAACAGCAGATTTTCGTCACGGATACTCCGTGGGAATGAAAACAAACAAACAAACAAAAAGACGAAGAAAAGAAACATCTGTGTTTTGATTGATTACCCTCCCCTTTCCCTCGACTAATAAACAGCTTCTTTTTCAGAGAACTTGTTGACCGCGCGCAATGCGGTCGGTAGAGTCAGTGTTTGTCACGTACTTGTTTACCAGTTTGTTGTTGTTTTTGAGAGCAGTACTGCTCTTTAAATATGTAGTAATAATTCAGTAATTTCACGATAAAATCAAACACGCGAAAATAGAGTCAGTGTTTATCTTTGTTCGTCGGACACGATTTGTACGGTCGCGTTAATAGCTTCATTTGAAATCTTTCCATTGTAATTGCAACTCGTTACCGGTATTAAATTCAGTGCTTCGGTCGAAGAAAATAACTAGACGGAGCTCTCAGAGCAAAAAATGTAAGTATTTACGATTTATTGCATCGATCTTTCGCTTTTCACCATCTTTTCCATTTAAAAAGTCGTTAATTCTTGAATTCTTTATATTTCTACATATATCTACTACCCTTGTCAGATTGAAAATTACAATTTCTAACGTAGTAAATGTAGCAAAGAATTATTTCGTTACGTAGTAAAGATTTCAACGCGGATTATTTGAAAATTCTTAAATAATCGTTCAATTTCAAAAGCAAATGATAACACTCGGTGCTTCTACAGATTTTTTCAGACTGTCTTTGCTGTTTAACTCGTTTGGCCAACGTCCTGGACGACTTCTTCCGGTGGTGTAGCAGTTCGCAGCAGTGGCCTAGATGATATCCTGACATTCTGCGAAATGTGAGTCGCATGCTTTTAAGTTCCTCTGGTCACTCAATCATGTCGTAGGACGTTTGGTCCGAATCGACACGGGTGACTGGTTGTATTACGTAGTATTTTTTACGAGCACGGTGACCGTGGGTGTGTGTAAATATCTCACACTCGCGAGTAGTAACATTACTTTGTCGTTTATTTCTTAAATCAGGATAGATTTTCTTGCACGCCGCGACGCGTTCTTTCTTTCCCCTTTCCTTTTATTATTGTTAACAATCCGACGACTTTCCATTCGTTACAATACAAGAAGTAGATATAATTGAAGACATTAACTTGGATACTTGTCAAATAATGAATTATAAGTATGCAAACGAGAGATTTGTATTTGAACGAGAAAGATCGTAGAATAATTTTCGCGTTATACGTAGAGTAGAAGTCGGATGTCCTTCGACTTCGTTTGTTTGAAAACTGTTATTACATCGCGTCGATGATTGTTAACATCAGAGGAATAGAAACCAAAGTCCCTTTATTTCATTGATGAAATGCACGTTGCACGCGTTGAATGCATAATATCAACAATAATAATACCGAACGATTAAATTTGTTGCCATCCCTATTCGGTATCATTTTCGTTCCCACTCGGCCGGGATAAATACACGAAAACAATTTGAAAGTCGACTCTTTCATTTACGAAAGATAGAAATACAATGCGAAATTGAAAAACTAGTGCAAGAAAATATCTCGCGATGCGACGGATAGATTTCGAAGTCAAAGTGACACTTTTGGATGTTACTTTTCGTGAAAGTTGCTTTGACAACGATATCGTCCGAGGATAATTTGATACGCGATGTTTTCAATCATCAAAGTAAATTACTTTTTAGAATCTTTTAAAGTCTCTTTTTCAAATTCAATTTTGCTTAGAGTACTCTCGATTAGAAATAAATACAGAATTCTCCTTGCTGGCACGATATATCTTTAACGTTCCATTAATAATGAAATAAAATTGAAGTAGCGATTCGAAAAAATAAAGTAAAAGTTAAAGAAATAACGTGTCGAAGAATGTTTGCCGGTTATAGATAATAGCTGTTAGACCGTAATAGATGAAATATGATACGATAATGCATTTCTAGCTCAGGATTTTCAGATTTAACCCCTTCCGTGTTCGTTGCCAAGAACCCATTCACGTGCCCAGGTGCTACTTGATTGGGTGAAAGGTGACGGGCACGATGACACTAGTCGATAAAATAACAGAATTTCTCAGCGGTTGACAATGGGTTAGCGTATCGTGCACGACGTATTTTCCACGTGGTTTGTGTGTATGGTTAGGCTGTGGAATTGCGTCGATTCTGATTAATATTTCCCTGGTAATTTTGAATTGTACCACGCGGTCGCGCATCCAAGTTAAAATCGGCGTTCGTTTGTTCCTCTGTTGCGTGAATGCAATGGTCGCTAACCTTTTGTCAGCTGATTTCAGGAAAATGGTACGTAAATTAGAGCGTGAATGGTTGTACGATCGACTCTCGGGCGTCGGAGGCGTCCCGGGACGTTCTCTCTAGTGTAGGCCTTTGCGCCCGGGTGTTTGCGTGAGAACCGTGGAGCGAATGTGTTGGTGTGAATGTTTTGCTCTTTTTTTAAATCTAGACACAGGTAGGATAGGTAGCATATTTTCTGGTGTGTTTGCTAGATGTAAGTAGGTAGGGCCGGGCAGGTTGACACAGTCTCTGGTCGGGTAGGCATCTTTTCGTATGTGATCAACCTGTTTCAGGAAATCCGATTTGAAAAATCGAAGGTGTATCTGGCGTGAGTGGAGCATGCCACTCGCCACCGGCTACACACGTCGATTTTTCGAATTTCGCGTTCGCGATCGGAAGGACAGGCCTCGAAACGAAACGCAACCAATTATTCTGCTCGAGGTTCTGCGTGGATGTACTGGCAACGATTCGTTGTCATTCCATCTACCTAACTAACTATCGTCACAGCAAACTCATTCTTTCATTTAATAGTGCGATACGCTTAGGGAATCTCGAGCGTAGAGTTAAGTTTCAGCGGGCATCGCGCTCGAAGAAAAGAAGAGGCCATGTGCCGAAGAGGCCCGGCAAAATTGCCAAAGAAGAGGGCAACTATCAATGGCTCTGCATCCTCTGGATGGAGAGTCATTCTTGTTACTACTTTGTCACTGTGCTCGTTTGCATGTGTAGTATTTGTAGTAGTATGTAGTTATGTTTTTCAGCAGGTGCAACGCTCCTATTGGGCAAATCGCGGTTTCAATTAGCGTTGCGAGTCAATACGTACGGGTTGCATTAGTGTTGCTTATTAATTGAGAACGTGTTTTAAATTAGAGTTGCGAGCCATTACTACACGCGGTTGTTTTTATGTATTTAATTCTTACACGTATTTCGTTATTTCGATCCCCATTCAGTTGCTATTATTTGCTTTAAGAGTAATATTAAAGTTCATTCAGAGTAAATATAATTTAAATCAGTCTATTTCTTCTGTCCCTTTTTTTTAACAATAGTGTTACGCGATTGATTCATTCGATCGATCGGGATTCCTTTAATTAGCGTTGCGTTCATGAATAATCGCGTTTTGACTTTAATTAGCGTTGCGACTACGACGAAATGCCCAAATTTTTCCACCGAGATCACGGTGGAAGTGGTTCCCGTTTCCGAATCACCTTCAGAAGCAGCTGAATAAGCTGCACAAAGCTGGTGATGCTAAGTGCAGCAGCCCTGTGTACAGCTGCCATGGATTCTCCGTTATTAGCGTTGCGCATTGTACAAAATAAATTAAAGAGTGCATAGATGATTAGTGTTGCGCCAACAGTAACTTCTTTCTTTTTTTATTTTATTTTTTTTTCATACGTGCAAATTGCAATTTAAACGAAGCACTCACCGCGATTGATTTTGAGATTTATTTTTTCCCGTTTTCTATCAATTTCAAATAAATAATTTCGATTCAGTCGTCTTGAAAATGAAAATAGGAAACGATATCGGGAATTGTACAATTTCGCTACTAAATTCGTTTCGATTTGAGTCTGTTGCAGGTGGCAGAGAAGCAAAGAAGAAATTCGTCTCATCTTGCTGACACTTCTCTTTTCTTCCTTTTATATCCCTGTAGATTTTCAAAATAGACAGGATATAATACAAACTTGTAATTAGGCAGGCAATTTTCAAGCGTAAGTATGATCTTTAATGGAAAGGGCGAATTCCATGATTTAGTTATAATAGATTCTTTGTTAGATAGGCGATGTTTAAAGGAAGTAAACGTAAATTTTATATTCTATCAAATACTCTGCATGAAATTACCGAATTTTAATTTTTACGGTATGATTAGCGTTGAACAGTCTTTGCTCGCTTATATCAATGGTCTCAAGTCGCAATCTCGTGTGATAACAACTATTTAAGCACGAAATAGTCTAATGTTACCATAGCATCAGATATTATCGATGGAAACAGAAAGTTTGTTAACGAGCAGCGCAAACATTCGATCTCAAAGGATCGTATTTAAAGGATAATGACGGTTATTCACAAATATTTTCCTATTCCAAAGTTTGCATTTGTTGGAAATATGTGGAAATTCTTGAGAAAGAATTCACATATATCATACGTATAAAGAATTGGTGGATAGATGGATACCACTTTACCAGCCAACGGTAAACAACACCGTTTCACTGGATTGTCACTGGTGTCTACCTATTTCTAAATATTCGGTTAGTATCAACGAAATTTTCAAGTATTATGTGTTCTGAATCATATTCAGTTTATCCAAATAAATTTTATGCATAAGTTAGTAGCACCACGTATGTAATATTTAAATAATTTTATTTTGTAGAATTGCAAAATTTGGAGATACAGATAAAAAAAAAGGCAGATGAGAAGGACATAGATATAAAATTCAAATAACAGGGGCCTGTTTCGTATTTTCCATGTCATATTGTAGAACATATTACAATACACTGTTCTTTGTTTGATAATACTGTCACCAAATTCGTCTGTCGTGTATAAATACTTTGGGATCCTTGATTTAATGGAACGGATAACGTGTAAACTCCCCCAAATGCATGCCATTATCAGGATAACTCTGAAAATGTGCGCGCGCGAACAAATTCAAATGGCAACACTGTCTCATGTACGGGCACTACACAATCATACGTCAATTTAGCTGCCACCTGTGGGATATTGCTGAAGGTACTAGTTTTCATTTCCCACTGGTAGATGGGATATTGTGCTTCGACCATAACCTAAGCTTGTCAAACGTCAAGCAGAGCAGGTTATTTACAAAACTGTGTAGAAAGTCGTGGGAAGAGGAAGCACGACAAAAACGACTGTTAGGAAAGGAATGGAAGGAAAGAAATACATGTTACTATTACGTTAGATTTATTTCAATAGAATTTAAGAAGAACAGTTAATCAAACATCAAGATTTACATGCTCAGTGGTAAGCGCATATCAGTTTCCTCTTGTGAAGATGTTATTGATTATAAGATATTCTCCTTCTAACAAAATATTTATTACGAACAGGCTATGGGTAAACTATACAGGAATTCTAGACAGAGAAAGAGATAAAGGTACAAAAGCGTCAGGCATAATATAGAAATCAATGCAATGCATGTGTCTATCGATAATTTATCAGCCATTGTACAATTACAGCAACATAAATCGGATGGTTTCAGTGAGAGAAACAAATTCTAAATGTTTGGAAGGAGGATACGCAATGGGGAACAGTTTTTATGTATTGGTATCGCACGCAGACTATGTTTTCCACATAATTCTGTGAAATGATGAAATTTCAATCTCAAAGGCAACCTTATACCAAAGAATCAGAGGCATGCATCATTCTCTCTTTGTGTTTGAGAAGCTTTGTTGCATCTTTAACATTTCAATGCTGATTGTGTCACCTGTTTTATTTACATTAAGTAATTTATGAATGAATTGTATTTCTGTCTGCAATGGGAACTGTACATCTTTTCGACAACGTTGTAATCATTACCTACAGACTAATTATCGTTTGTTCTAGCTGCAGTTAACCATATCATCAAGAAAAATGCACAGATGAGACAGCTACTCTATGCATAGTGCAAATATTGTGGTAATTTGAAGAAATTATGCAGGTTGGTGGTAGTGTGTGCTTATTCGTTGTAATTACAGTTATCAACATCATTTTTTTTTATTTTTCAAAGATTTATGCACCTGTTTTGCAGGATACTGTTAGTGATGCAAGAAACACAACGAATAACGCCAGAGAAACTGTTCTATGAACCAGAAGAACTGATTGTACGTGTTTTAAAGTACAGTAATGATAATTTCAACGTTCCTGGATAATTTGTTGGACAGGTGCTAATATGTTTGACAAAGCAGAACATCTAAAGTATTTATCAATCAGGTTTTCTTTCGATTATGGTACATCGTTGGACTTGACTGACAAATTGCTGGGAATTGCTGTAGACGCCTTGTGCTGTGGAATGCCCTGCAGATAATTGTTGAATCTATGTGGAAACATTCGAATTTTAATCTGTACGGTATGATTACGGTTCAATAGTTTCTGCACGTTTACGTAAGTATTCCTAAGTGGTTGTCCTGCATCATAATAATAACAGTTTTAGCAAGAAGAAGTTTTATATCAGTAGGACATCGGATATTATGGCAAATGTAAGAACGAGAAGCGTTTTTTTAAGGTATAATAACTTTTACTTGTCTGTATTTTCTTATTCCACTGTTTGTATTTCGTAGAACCATTCATACATATTATAATTATAGAAAATTGGTGTATGGATTCTTATTTTCCTGTCAATGCGGACCAATAGCATTTCACATCGGAGTACCACTTACAACTTAGTAACAGTTACTTCTAAGTATTAGGTTTGCATCAGCGTTATTTGTAAGTATTTGCTGTTGTAAATCATATTCGGTTTATATGAATAAATAATTTTTTTTTTCTTTTTAATGTATAAATTAATAGCAACACGTATGCAGTATTGAAATCAATTGATTTTGTAGACGCACAAAAAAAATTTGGAGGTGTAAATGAAAAAGAGTTGAGAAGGTATAGATGTAAAATTTGAATAGAACAGGTCTGTTTCATATTTTCCATGTCATATTGTAGAACATATCACATTACATTGTTTTGCTTAATAATATTGCCACCAAATTCGTCTTTCGTAGATAAATACTTAGGGATCCTGTAAACTGCTCCAAATATATGCCATCGTCGTGGGTGAAATTTTGTAGCAGATACAGTGAATTGTTTATTATTTTCCACGCATATCAAACGTCAATGGGAGACGATTCTGTACTAAACTCTGTACAAGGCTGTCAGAAGAGGAAGCACGATAATAACGACTATTAGGAAAGGAATGGAAGGAAAGAAATACGTGTTACTATTACGTTACATTTATTTCAGTAGAATTTAAGAACGACAGTTAATCAAACATCTAGATCGATGTGGTGAGTGTTAAGCACATGTTAGTTTCCTGTTGCGAAAGTATTAATCTTCTTCTAATAAAATATTTACTATTAACAGGTTGTGGGTAAACTATGTAGGAATTCCAGCCGAAGAAACTAAGAAAGGTATTAAAATGTCACGCATAATATAGAAACCAAGACAATGTAGTCGATCATTGACAATCTATCAACTATTACAAAATTATAGCAACATAGGTCGGATGGTTTCACAGACAGAATTGAATTGCAGATGTTTCTGAAGCCAGATATACAACGGAGAATTAACGAAGAATTAGAGGTGTATTACTTTCTGTTTCCATTTGAGAATTTTTGTTACAACTTTATGATTTTAATACAGATTACCTTGAGTTCTGTTTTAAGTAATTGACGATCGAAATGTATTTCTGTCTTTAATAGGAAGCATACATGTATTAAGAGATCTATTTAGAGATCTATATTTATTTTAAGTGCGCCAATAGCGTCACGGAAACCGTTGTATAAGCGAGCAAAGCACATTCAACATATTTGAAACAGCAGACAATATTAATTTCAACGTTTGTGGATAATGTAAACGACAGGTGCTGATACATTCGACAAAGCAGAACGTCTAGAGTAATTGTCAATCGTTCAGGAACGGAATTTATACCGTAGAAAATTGATGAATAGGGAGTTTGTTTTCGAAAAAAATCGCGAGTGATAGCCAGTAGGATGTAGCGGCATCTAGCGGTGGCGATAGGTACTAGCAATGTAGTTTCTCTTCTCGCCGAAAGATGGCGCGACGCACTCGGAATTTTCTTTACGAGGTATGCTTAGTCCCGCCTTTCGCCGCTAGATGGCGGGTCGATGTCCTTAGAGCTGCGAATTCGTTTAAAATCGGTTTTAATTAAGATTCGTAGTTGCAATTTGAATAAAAATCGCCGGAAGTTGCTGCAGACACCACGTTCCATCGTTCAAGCTGCAGAAATTGCGAAATTCTAAGTTACTATAAGTTTAGCTAGCTAGATATTTCCTGTTTATCTCTTTCTACCTTACCTATACCCGCTGTACTTTGCTTTCGGCTAACATTCTTCTTCCTGATCTACCTACCGCATTACTTCCATTGCTGTTTGTCTCTCTCTCTTCTACCTTCTCTTTCTCTTCCAACTGCTCTCTCTTCTATACTTTCTCTCTCCTCTACCTTCTCTCTCTCTTCTATTCTTTCTCTCTCTTCTACACTTTCTCTCTCCTCTGCCTTCTCTCTCTCTTCTATTCTTTCTCTCTCTTCTACACTTTCTCTCTCCTCTGCCTTCTCTCTCTCTTCTATTCTTTCTCTCTCTCTTCTATTCTTTCTCTCTCTCTTCTATTCTTTCTCTCTCTTCTATTCTTTCTCTCTCTCTTCTATTCTTTCTCTCTCTCTTCTATTCTTTCTCTCTCTTCTATTCTTTTTCTCTCCTCTGCCTTCTCTCTCTCTTCTATTCTTTCTCTCTCTTCTATACTTTCTCCTTCTCTTCTATTCTTTCTCTCTCTTCTATTCTTTCTCTCTCTTCTATTCTTTCTCTCTCTTCTATTCTTTCTCTCTCTTCTATTCTTTCTCTCTCTTCTATTCTTTCTCTCTCTTCTACACTTTCTCTCTCCTCTGCCTTCTCTCTCTCTCTTCTATTCTTTCTCTCTCTTCTATTCTTTCTCTCTCCTCTATTCTTTCTCCTTCTCTTCTATTCTTTCTCTCTCCTCTGCCTTCTCTCTCTCTTCTCCTTCTCTTCTATTCTTTCTCTCTCCTCTGCCTTCTCTTTCTCTTCCACCTTCTCTCTCTCCTATACTTTCTCTCTCCTCTACCTTCTCTCTCTCTTCTATTCTTTCTCTCTCTTCTATTCATTCTCTCTCTTCTATTCTTTCTCTCTCTTCTATTCTTTCTCTCTCTTCTACACTTTCTCTCTCCTCTGCCTTCTCCTTCTCTTCTATTCTTTCTCTCTCTTCTATACTTTCTCCTTCTCTTCTATTCTTTCTCTCTTCTATTCTTTCTCTCTTCTATTCTTTCTCTCTCTTCTATTCTTTCTCTCTCTTCTATTCTTTCTCTCTCTTCTATTCTTTCTCTCTCTTCTATTCTTTCTCTCTCTCCTCTGCCTTCTCTCTCTCTTCTATTCTTCCTCTCTCTTCTATACTTTCTCCTTCTCTTCTATTCTTTCTCTCTTCTATACTTTCTCCTTCTCTTCTATACTTTCTCCTTCTCTTCTATTCTTTCTCTCTTCTATACTTTCTCCTTCTCTTCTATTCTTTCTCTCTTCTATTCTTTCTCTCTTCTATTCTTTCTCTCTCTTCTATTCTTTCTCTCTCTTCTATTCTATCTCTCTCTTCTACACTTTCTCTCTCCTCTGCCTTCTCTCTCTCTTCTATTCCTTCTCTCTCTTCTATTCTTTCTCTCTCTCTCTCCTCTACCTTCTCTCTCTCTCATCCATTTTCCTCCAGCCCACGCCCTCACGCCCGCCCAACCCCATGCCCACGCCCCGCCCACTCACGCCCCATGCCCACGCCCCCATGCCCCACGCCCCGCCCACTCACACCCCCATGCCCCGCCCACTCACCCCCCATGCCCGCCCACTCACCCCCCATGCCCCGCCCACTCACGCCCCCATGCCCCGCCCACTCACGCCCCCATGCCCCGCCCACTCACGCCCCCATGCCCCGCCCTGGTTAGGTTAGGTTAGGTTAGGTTAGGTTAGGTTAGGTTAGGTTAGGTTTTCCTCAGGGGCCGTAGTATTAGCTATGGTACGGGTTTCACGATCCCGAGGTGCCCGAGTTGGTGAGAATGGGACAGAATGAAAGTTGTTGAAAGTGTTGTGAATGTACTTATATGTTAGAGTGCTTAGCCATGCATGAATGAGAGAGAGGGCAAGTAGAATATCTAGCCGGATTTAATCCGGTTATTTATGCTAACAGGAGATAGGAAATTGAATAAACGGAAAATTGTAATCTAGTCTGTGTGGCCTGCTCACGGTCAACTACCAGGACCTGGAAGAACATCTTGAGAACGAAGATAAACGTTGTTGTGGCTAGCATAGTGTGAATAGTGTATGTGTTTGTGTTGGTGATGTACTGGACGGCTATTTTCTTATGACGAACATGGCGTGGACCTGGACTACTCTACAAACATAAAAAATATGGATTGTACAACTAAAGGGACAACGTTTACGGTGCAGGGGGCGTCGGATCCCCCAGTACCCGCCGGAGAGGGTGGTGAGCGAGCAGGCTCCCCCCGGCGGTTATCCAGCAACTGCTCAGTGCAGTCGGTGGCGAACCAGGCCGCTGCACTGGTTACTGCGTCTGGCGGAGAGGAGGTGACCATCTCCAGGAGGGAAAGTGTCGAGGATTTTGCGAGGAGACCCAGGCTCGCTCGCAGTCCGGTGAGGGAGAGCGTTAGGACTCTACCGAGCGTGGAGAGAGTTCCAGTGGAAAGCCCCACGGTGACGCTCACGAGGATTGAAGAGAAAACCTCGGCGAGAGCCTTGCCGAGGATCATCGAGGATAGGGCTGTCTCAATAGAGATTATTGAGACACCTAGGAAAATAGTAAGGGATGCACCCACGGAGGGGAGGGTCGAAGAGGGTGCCCCGACCCTCTCCTTCGAGGAAGAAATGGAGAAGAAACTGGAAAAAGCCATGAGGGCGATTAATGTCGCCCTCATGGTCAACAAAAGGACCAGGGATTATATCGAGGGCAATGGGAATATCAAAGCGGAGTTTAAGGATGGACCGGCCAATCTAGACCGGATCCTCCTTAAAACCCGCAAAATCATTGCCGAAACTAAGGTAAAGGTCGAGGAGGAAGGAGAGAGAAGGAAGAAAGCCCTGATCGAAAGGGAAATGGCCGTGGGGCGAGAACTGGACGAAATGGCCAGGCTGGTGTTGGATAGTGGTGATGAGTCGGATACTAGCAGCTGCGGTCGCGAAGAGGTGGGAGGGGCCAAGAGGAAGAGGGCCTCCCCCCCTGCAATACCGCAAAAAAGGAAGGTACGGAAGGGAGCGCAAAAGGAGTCTCTGTACGCCGAGGTGTTGAGAAAGAGCCTGCCGACTCTCCCCGCCAGGACAAGAGATCCAGCGCCCTCAAAAGAAGAGGAATGGGTGGAGGTAAGGAGATCCACCAGGCGAAAGGAGCCCCACCCAGAACCGGCGAAATCGAAGCCTCCGGATAAGGAGAAAAGAAATAGCAACAGGAAGGAAACCAAGGGGCCACGAGACAACGCGGTCCTTATAAAAAATAAAGGTAAAGAAGAACTTTCCGCTATGTACAGAGAGGTCATTCAGGCCACGAAGGGCGACATTGGCGAGATCAAGAAGGTGAGGTCCACCAGAGAAGGGGACCTGTTGATCGAGCTGGGTCGGGAGGGCAAGGTCGATGCCCTGGCCGACAGGATAAAGAAAGCCTTTGGGGAAAATAGGGTGGTGCGCACCCTAATGCCAAAGGTCACACTTGAAATTAGGGATCTCGAACCTATAGTGGACGAGGCCGATGTCGTCGAGGGGTTACTGAGGACGTACCCCTGCAATAAAGAAGACATAGCGGTCAAAGTGTTGAGGCCCGGTTTCGCCGGAATGATGAGGGCAATCGTCGACGTACCGGCAAGGATGTTGCCGGCGATAAAGGCTAACGATCGTGTGAGGATTGGCAGGGTGGGCACGCGAGTGAAGATCCTGCCAAGACTAGAGCGTTGTTTTAGGTGCCAGGCGATGGGGCACAACAGCGCGAACTGCAGGGGTCCCGAGGTCAATCTGACGCGGGACACCTGCAAAAGATGTGGTATGAAAGGGCACTGGGCAAGGGAGTGTAGGGGGAAGCCCAGATGCCCGGTGTGCGTGAGTGCGGGAGTGAATGGAGTCGACCATGTTATGTGGTCGAAAGAATGTTGCGCCCCAAGGGGGGGAGTGACGAGAGCAGTGCGCTAGTCTGCGCCTTGTACAAATTAATTTGAACCGGTGCAGGTTGGCGCACAACCTGCTCGAAGTTAATTTAAAGGAACTGAACGCGGACGTGGTGGTGGTATCCGAGCCCTATAGGGTCCCCGACGATTGGTTTGCCGACGTCGCGGGGGATGCTGCCATCATAGTCCTAGACCGAGATTTTAGACATAGATGTAAGGACAAATCGGCGAATGCGAAGGGGGTCGTTGCGGTCGACATCGGGGATTTCACGGTGGTCGGCTGTTACGTCTCCCCGAACACGAGCCTAGAGGCTTATGCTAGCTTTGTGGACGAGGTGGAGGCTGTATGTAGGATGGGGAAAGGCGAAGTCCTCGTCGTGGGCGACTTTAACGCCAAGGCCGCGGCATGGGGGGCCAGGGTAACCGACCGTAGGGGTTTGGTTGTCCTGGAGGCCGTGCATAGGTTGGACTACGCGATAGTAGAGAGCGAGGGTGATTACACCTTCTGCAGAAGAAATGCAAAATCAAAAATCGACATCGCCTTCGGCAGTAGAGATACTGTCAGAAGAGTTAACAGAAGCTGGGTGTCCGACCTGTACACGGCTTCGGACCACCTCTGCGTCGTCCACGAGCTTGGGCGGGGGCCAACCAGGGGACAGCGGTTGGCACCCCACGGGCTCCTGCCTCGCTCCTGGAACGAGGAGAGGTTCCTGGAAAGGTACGAGGTACTTACCGGGGACCTACAGGGGAGGGAGGGGCCCTGGGGCTATGACGAAGTGGTGTCGTGGTATTGGGCGACGTACAACGCTTGCCACGACACCATGGAAAAGAAAAAGCGGTACAATGGGAAGAACCGCCCGGTGGGGTGGTGGACCGTGGAGATAGCGGAGGCGAGAAAAGAAGTTATCAGGAGCAGGCGTAAACTGCACCGTCTGCGGGGGAAAGCAACGCCGGCTGTCCTGATCCTTGTAAAAGAGCTCCGCGTAGTTAAAGCGAGACTGCAAGAGCTCATCAGGAAGAGCAAGCAGAAACAGTGGCTGGAGTTCATCAACACTCTGGACGAGGACCCGTGGGGAAAACCGTACAAGGTGCTAACGAGGAGGTATAAGGCCAGGGGCACCGGCCAGCCCTCAGCAGAGCAAGCGACAAAAGCTATGAAGGAGCTCTTCGTCACCGAGGACACGGGAGAGGTGGAGATGAGCTTCAGCCACCTAGCGAAGGAGGGACTCTCGCTCCAGGAAATTCGCAGGCAGGAGGTGACCGACGTGTTAGGTGGAGTGGCCAAAAAGAAGGCCACCGGCATGGACTGCATCCCAGCGGAGGCAGTCCATGCGATTGGGAAAAAGCATCCGGGACACATAGGGAGTGCTATCTGCTCCCTATGGAACGGCACTCCGATGCCTGTTGAATGGAAAAGAGCGAGAGTGGTACTCATACCAAAGCCGGGGAAGAAAGCGGAAGAGCCGGGCGCGTTTCGACCCATCTGCGTGCTCTCCCCCCTAAGTAAGATGTGGGAGAAATTCCTGAAAATGAGAATAGAGGAGCGGATAGGGGCATCAGGCCTCGCCCCTGAACAATATGGATTCCGCAAGGGTAGGGCCACGGTAGATGCAATTCGGAGAGTGATCCAGCGGGCGGATTACATGAAGGCAAGGGACAGCGTAACTATTTTAGTCACGCTCGACGTGAAAAATGCGTTCAACTCCCTGAGATGGGATTCTATCATCGGGGAGTTGATAAGGAGGGAAATGCCGTATAATATCGTCGCAGCCGTCCGGGATTACCTTTCGAGCCGATCCGTGGTCTACGGCCAAGGGGTGGAGAGCGCGGAGATGCGCGTCTACGGCGGAGTCCCACAGGGTTCCATATTAGGGCCGTTATTATGGAATCTTGTGTATGACGGGATACTGAAAATTGTCGTCCCGGGCGTAAGGCTGATTGCCTACGCGGACGACATTGCGGTTTTGGTATCGAGTTATAGCTATGAGGGGGTCAATAGGAACCTCAAGCAGGCCATGGACAGGGTCCAGGAATGGCTGCAGGGAAAAGGCCTGACGCTCGCTCCAGAGAAAACAGAGGTCATACAAATCTCCGGGCCAAACTGCCCGGGGGTTACGGAGATAAATATCATGGGCCTCTGGATTAAAATGAGCAGGGTGGTGAAGTACCTGGGGGTCTGGTTGGAGAAGACCAGATCCTTCCACACCCACGTCAGGACAGTAACGGAGAAGGCAATCGCCTACATGAATGCGATTAGTGATGCTCTCCCCAACATCGGCGGGGCAGGACAGGCCTGCCGCAGCTTGTATTACAACGTGTGGGAGAGCATCATTATGTATGCAGCCCCGATATGGGCAGACGCTGCCATGGCCGGGCTAAATAGAACTAAGTTAGTGTCGGCGCAGAGACTGGTCCTGATCCGAGTGATCAGGGCCTTTCGTACCGTCTCCGCGGAAGCGGTAGGAGTTGTTGCGGGGGTGGAACCTGTTGACCTCCGAATTAAGCTGAGGGGTATTAAATTCGCTATGCGGGCGGATCAGGGCGGTGATAAGCCTCCAAAGGGCGAAGAAGAAGAGAAAATTGCCGAAGAATGGCAGAAGAAATGGGATGCGTCTACCAAGGGAAAATGGACGAAGAGGATGATCCCGTGCATCAAGACATGGATAACCAGAGGTAGAGATATGACTCTGAGCTTCCACCTTACACAGGTCCTTACAGGGCATGGAGGCTTCGGAGCGTATCTCTGCCGAATGAAAAGAAGAGAAAATGCCGACTGCTATCTCTGCGGTTGCGCGGACGACACGGTGGAGCACGCGGTGTTTCGCTGTAGCTTTTTTGAGAAAGAGAGACGCGAAGTGAAAGGCCTCGAGAGAAAGTACTTCGAGCCGGAGACATTAGTCCCATTTATGACAGAGAAACAAGAAAATTGGGACGTTGTAAAAGCGTACGCAGAAAAGATTCTTCGCATAAGAGAAGACAAAGAGAGAGAAGTGGAAAGGACAAAGAGAAAGGGGAGAAGGGAGGATAAACCTCTCCGTCGCAAAGACGTACAAAGGGGAAAGCAGAAGAAAGAAAGTAAAGAGTCAAAAGATGAAGGTAATACTTCCAAACCAGAATGAGGTTACTGACTCTAACATATAAACGCGCTCTCTTGATCGATTAAGCAGTATATATTTACTTATTTATTGATTATTTATTGTTATTTATTATAATTTATTAGCGACGGGTATTAATACCGTAATTGACAGAGCGCAGGGTTAGCGCGCGCGTGCATGGAAGCCGAGAGAAAGTTCTGGATGGGAGGTATCCCCCCCCCATACCAAAAGGGTAATGAATGAGTGAACGGGAGGGTTGTGAATGGATGTGGAAGTGTGAATGTAGCGAAAGTGTGCGCGCGCGCAGCCCTGCGCGAGCGAATTGTATATATATATACTTAAATCTAAGGTAGGAGTGTGATTGTAGGCGGAGGTGTGGGCTTCGTCCCAGGTCCGCCGAAAGAGAGCTAGAGGCCCCGTCGCAGTCTTCAGCGACTGTCTGGCACTCGAAGTAGAAATTTTCGAGTTCCGAGTGCCAGTGGGGCAGAGTGAGTGGATCGGGGAGGGGTTTTTAGTGGGTAGCCTGAAACATTGGTAGTCCCACACTACCCAACTTCATCTGGGTGTGCGTAATGCATTTTCCCCTCCTCGTTAACAAAAATAAAAAAAAAAAAAAAAAAAGGTTAGGTTAGGTTAGGTTAGGTTAGGTTAGGTTAGGTTAGGTTAGGTTAGGTTAGGTTAGGTTAGGTTAGGTTAGGTTAGGTTAGGTTAGGTTAGGTTAGGTTAGGTTAGGTTAGGTTAGGTTAGGTTAGGTTAGGTTAGGTTAGGTTAGGTTAGGTTAGGTTAGGTTAGGTTAGGTTAGGTTAGGTTAGGTTAGGTTAGGTTAGGTTAGGTTAGGTTAGGTTAGGTTAGGTTAGGTTAGGTTAGGTTAGGTTAGGTTAGGTTAGGTTAGGTTAGGTTAGGTTAGGTTAGGTTAGGTTAGGTTAGGTTAGGTTAGGTTAGGTTAGGTTAGGTTAGGTTAGGTTAGGTTAGGTTAGGTTAGGTTAGGTTAGGTTAGGTTAGGTTAGGTTAGGTTAGGTTAGGTTAGGTTAGGTTAGGTTAGGTTAGGTTAGGTTAGGTTAGGTTAGGTTAGGTTAGGTTAGGTTAGGTTAGGTTAGGTTAGGTTAGGTTAGGTTAGGTTAGGTTAGGTTAGGTTAGGTTAGGTTAGGTTAGGTTAGGTTAGGTTAGGTTAGGTTAGGTTAGGTTAGGTTAGGTTAGGTTAGGTTAGGTTAGGTTAGGTTAGGTTAGGTTAGGTTAGGTTAGGTTAGGTTAGGTTAGGTTAGGTTAGGTTAGGTTAGGTTAGGTTAGGTTAGGTTAGGTTAGGTTAGGTTAGGTTAGGTTAGGTTAGGTTAGGTTAGGTTAGGTTAGGTTAGGTTAGGTTAGGTTAGGTTAGGTTAGGTTAGGTTAGGTTAGGTTAGGTTAGGTTAGGTTAGGTTAGGTTAGGTTAGGTTAGGTTAGGTTAGGTTAGGTTAGGTTAGGTTAGGTTAGGTTAGGTTAGGTTAGGTTAGGTTAGGTTAGGTTAGGTTAGGTTAGGTTAGGTTAGGTTAGGTTAGGTTAGGTTAGGTTAGGTTAGGTTAGGTTAGGTTAGGTTAGGTTAGGTTAGGTTAGGTTAGGTTAGGTTAGGTTAGGTTAGGTTAGGTTAGGTTAGGTTAGGTTAGGTTAGGTTAGGTTAGGTTAGGTTAGGTTAGGTTAGGTTAGGTTAGGTTAGGTTAGGTTAGGTTAGGTTAGGTTAGGTTAGGTTAGGTTAGGTTAGGTTAGGTTAGGTTAGGTTAGGTTAGGTTAGGTTAGGTTAGGTTAGGTTAGGTTAGGTTAGGTTAGGTTAGGTTAGGTTAGGTTAGGTTAGGTTAGGTTAGGTTAGGTTAGGTTAGGTTAGGTTAGGTTAGGTTAGGTTAGGTTAGGTTAGGTTAGGTTAGGTTAGGTTAGGTTAGGTTAGGTTAGGTTAGGTTAGGTTAGGTTAGGTTAGGTTAGGTTAGGTTAGGTTAGGTTAGGTTAGGTTAGGTTAGGTTAGGTTAGGTTAGGTTAGGTTAGGTTAGGTTAGGTTAGGTTAGGTTAGGTTAGGTTAGGTTAGGTTAGGTTAGGTTAGGTTAGGTTAGGTTAGGTTAGGTTAGGTTAGGTTAGGTTAGGTTAGGTTAGGTTAGGTTAGGTTAGGTTAGGTTAGGTTAGGTTAGGTTAGGTTAGGTTAGGTTAGGTTAGGTTAGGTTAGGTTAGGTTAGGTTAGGTTAGGTTAGGTTAGGTTAGGTTAGGTTAGGTTAGGTTAGGTTAGGTTAGGTTAGGTTAGGTTAGGTTAGGTTAGGTTAGGTTAGGTTAGGTTAGGTTAGGTTAGGTTAGGTTAGGTTAGGTTAGGTTAGGTTAGGTTAGGTTAGGTTAGGTTAGGTTAGGTTAGGTTAGGTTAGGTTAGGTTAGGTTAGGTTAGGTTAGGTTAGGTTAGGTTAGGTTAGGTTAGGTTAGGTTAGGTTAGGTTAGGTTAGGTTAGGTTAGGTTAGGTTAGGTTAGGTTAGGTTAGGTTAGGTTAGGTTAGGTTAGGTTAGGTTAGGTTAGGTTAGGTTAGGTTAGGTTAGGTTAGGTTAGGTTAGGTTAGGTTAGGTTAGGTTAGGTTAGGTTAGGTTAGGTTAGGTTAGGTTAGGTTAGGTTAGGTTAGGTTAGGTTAGGTTAGGTTAGGTTAGGTTAGGTTAGGTTAGGTTAGGTTAGGTTAGGTTAGGTTAGGTTAGGTTAGGTTAGGTTAGGTTAGGTTAGGTTAGGTTAGGTTAGGTTAGGTTAGGTTAGGTTAGGTTAGGTTAGGTTAGGTTAGGTTAGGTTAGGTTAGGTTAGGTTAGGTTAGGTTAGGTTAGGTTAGGTTAGGTTAGGTTAGGTTAGGTTAGGTTAGGTTAGGTTAGGTTAGGTTAGGTTAGGTTAGGTTAGGTTAGGTTAGGTTAGGTTAGGTTAGGTTAGGTTAGGTTAGGTTAGGTTAGGTTAGGTTAGGTTAGGTTAGGTTAGGTTAGGTTAGGTTAGGTTAGGTTAGGTTAGGTTAGGTTAGGTTAGGTTAGGTTAGGTTAGGTTAGGTTAGGTTAGGTTAGGTTAGGTTAGGTTAGGTTAGGTTAGGTTAGGTTAGGTTAGGTTAGGTTAGGTTAGGTTAGGTTAGGTTAGGTTAGGTTAGGTTAGGTTAGGTTAGGTTAGGTTAGGTTAGGTTAGGTTAGGTTAGGTTAGGTTAGGTTAGGTTAGGTTAGGTTAGGTTAGGTTAGGTTAGGTTAGGTTAGGTTAGGTTAGGTTAGGTTAGGTTAGGTTAGGTTAGGTTAGGTTAGGTTAGGTTAGGTTAGGTTAGGTTAGGTTAGGTTAGGTTAGGTTAGGTTAGGTTAGGTTAGGTTAGGTTAGGTTAGGTTAGGTTAGGTTAGGTTAGGTTAGGTTAGGTTAGGTTAGGTTAGGTTAGGTTAGGTTAGGTTAGGTTAGGTTAGGTTAGGTTAGGTTAGGTTAGGTTAGGTTAGGTTAGGTTAGGTTAGGTTAGGTTAGGTTAGGTTAGGTTAGGTTAGGTTAGGTTAGGTTAGGTTAGGTTAGGTTAGGTTAGGTTAGGTTAGGTTAGGTTAGGTTAGGTTAGGTTAGGTTAGGTTAGGTTAGGTTAGGTTAGGTTAGGTTAGGTTAGGTTAGGTTAGGTTAGGTTAGGTTAGGTTAGGTTAGGTTAGGTTAGGTTAGGTTAGGTTAGGTTAGGTTAGGTTAGGTTAGGTTAGGTTAGGTTAGGTTAGGTTAGGTTAGGTTAGGTTAGGTTAGGTTAGGTTAGGTTAGGTTAGGTTAGGTTAGGTTAGGTTAGGTTAGGTTAGGTTAGGTTAGGTTAGGTTAGGTTAGGTTAGGTTAGGTTAGGTTAGGTTAGGTTAGGTTAGGTTAGGTTAGGTTAGGTTAGGTTAGGTTAGGTTAGGTTAGGTTAGGTTAGGTTAGGTTAGGTTAGGTTAGGTTAGGTTAGGTTAGGTTAGGTTAGGTTAGGTTAGGTTAGGTTAGGTTAGGTTAGGTTAGGTTAGGTTAGGTTAGGTTAGGTTAGGTTAGGTTAGGTTAGGTTAGGTTAGGTTAGGTTAGGTTAGGTTAGGTTAGGTTAGGTTAGGTTAGGTTAGGTTAGGTTAGGTTAGGTTAGGTTAGGTTAGGTTAGGTTAGGTTAGGTTAGGTTAGGTTAGGTTAGGTTAGGTTAGGTTAGGTTAGGTTAGGTTAGGTTAGGTTAGGTTAGGTTAGGTTAGGTTAGGTTAGGTTAGGTTAGGTTAGGTTAGGTTAGGTTAGGTTAGGTTAGGTTAGGTTAGGTTAGGTTAGGTTAGGTTAGGTTAGGTTAGGTTAGGTTAGGTTAGGTTAGGTTAGGTTAGGTTAGGTTAGGTTAGGTTAGGTTAGGTTAGGTTAGGTTAGGTTAGGTTAGGTTAGGTTAGGTTAGGTTAGGTTAGGTTAGGTTAGGTTAGGTTAGGTTAGGTTAGGTTAGGTTAGGTTAGGTTAGGTTAGGTTAGGTTAGGTTAGGTTAGGTTAGGTTAGGTTAGGTTAGGTTAGGTTAGGTTAGGTTAGGTTAGGTTAGGTTAGGTTAGGTTAGGTTAGGTTAGGTTAGGTTAGGTTAGGTTAGGTTAGGTTAGGTTAGGTTAGGTTAGGTTAGGTTAGGTTAGGTTAGGTTAGGTTAGGTTAGGTTAGGTTAGGTTAGGTTAGGTTAGGTTAGGTTAGGTTAGGTTAGGTTAGGTTAGGTTAGGTTAGGTTAGGTTAGGTTAGGTTAGGTTAGGTTAGGTTAGGTTAGGTTAGGTTAGGTTAGGTTAGGTTAGGTTAGGTTAGGTTAGGTTAGGTTAGGTTAGGTTAGGTTAGGTTAGGTTAGGTTAGGTTAGGTTAGGTTAGGTTAGGTTAGGTTAGGTTAGGTTAGGTTAGGTTAGGTTAGGTTAGGTTAGGTTAGGTTAGGTTAGGTTAGGTTAGGTTAGGTTAGGTTAGGTTAGGTTAGGTTAGGTTAGGTTAGGTTAGGTTAGGTTAGGTTAGGTTAGGTTAGGTTAGGTTAGGTTAGGTTAGGTTAGGTTAGGTTAGGTTAGGTTAGGTTAGGTTAGGTTAGGTTAGGTTAGGTTAGGTTAGGTTAGGTTAGGTTAGGTTAGGTTAGGTTAGGTTAGGTTAGGTTAGGTTAGGTTAGGTTAGGTTAGGTTAGGTTAGGTTAGGTTAGGTTAGGTTAGGTTAGGTTAGGTTAGGTTAGGTTAGGTTAGGTTAGGTTAGGTTAGGTTAGGTTAGGTTAGGTTAGGTTAGGTTAGGTTAGGTTAGGTTAGGTTAGGTTAGGTTAGGTTAGGTTAGGTTAGGTTAGGTTAGGTTAGGTTAGGTTAGGTTAGGTTAGGTTAGGTTAGGTTAGGTTAGGTTAGGTTAGGTTAGGTTAGGTTAGGTTAGGTTAGGTTAGGTTAGGTTAGGTTAGGTTAGGTTAGGTTAGGTTAGGTTAGGTTAGGTTAGGTTAGGTTAGGTTAGGTTAGGTTAGGTTAGGTTAGGTTAGGTTAGGTTAGGTTAGGTTAGGTTAGGTTAGGTTAGGTTAGGTTAGGTTAGGTTAGGTTAGGTTAGGTTAGGTTAGGTTAGGTTAGGTTAGGTTAGGTTAGGTTAGGTTAGGTTAGGTTAGGTTAGGTTAGGTTAGGTTAGGTTAGGTTAGGTTAGGTTAGGTTAGGTTAGGTTAGGTTAGGTTAGGTTAGGTTAGGTTAGGTTAGGTTAGGTTAGGTTAGGTTAGGTTAGGTTAGGTTAGGTTAGGTTAGGTTAGGTTAGGTTAGGTTAGGTTAGGTTAGGTTAGGTTAGGTTAGGTTAGGTTAGGTTAGGTTAGGTTAGGTTAGGTTAGGTTAGGTTAGGTTAGGTTAGGTTAGGTTAGGTTAGGTTAGGTTAGGTTAGGTTAGGTTAGGTTAGGTTAGGTTAGGTTAGGTTAGGTTAGGTTAGGTTAGGTTAGGTTAGGTTAGGTTAGGTTAGGTTAGGTTAGGTTAGGTTAGGTTAGGTTAGGTTAGGTTAGGTTAGGTTAGGTTAGGTTAGGTTAGGTTAGGTTAGGTTAGGTTAGGTTAGGTTAGGTTAGGTTAGGTTAGGTTAGGTTAGGTTAGGTTAGGTTAGGTTAGGTTAGGTTAGGTTAGGTTAGGTTAGGTTAGGTTAGGTTAGGTTAGGTTAGGTTAGGTTAGGTTAGGTTAGGTTAGGTTAGGTTAGGTTAGGTTAGGTTAGGTTAGGTTAGGTTAGGTTAGGTTAGGTTAGGTTAGGTTAGGTTAGGTTAGGTTAGGTTAGGTTAGGTTAGGTTAGGTTAGGTTAGGTTAGGTTAGGTTAGGTTAGGTTAGGTTAGGTTAGGTTAGGTTAGGTTAGGTTAGGTTAGGTTAGGTTAGGTTAGGTTAGGTTAGGTTAGGTTAGGTTAGGTTAGGTTAGGTTAGGTTAGGTTAGGTTAGGTTAGGTTAGGTTAGGTTAGGTTAGGTTAGGTTAGGTTAGGTTAGGTTAGGTTAGGTTAGGTTAGGTTAGGTTAGGTTAGGTTAGGTTAGGTTAGGTTAGGTTAGGTTAGGTTAGGTTAGGTTAGGTTAGGTTAGGTTAGGTTAGGTTAGGTTAGGTTAGGTTAGGTTAGGTTAGGTTAGGTTAGGTTAGGTTAGGTTAGGTTAGGTTAGGTTAGGTTAGGTTAGGTTAGGTTAGGTTAGGTTAGGTTAGGTTAGGTTA